>LPNX010037818.1:36004-221803 GCA_001517045.1 Pseudotsuga menziesii | reverse complement strand
AGATTGGTGGCATCTCTTATATGCTACCTCCTTGATCGTGCCAATGTTCATGAGATTTCAGCTCTCGTGACTTGATTCCAGTATATGTCAGACATTTCCAACCACTATGGAGATCTTGATCTATTATATATATTCAGCCATTTTGGAGATCATGGTCCTTTGTATATCTTCATCATGGAGATTCTGATCTATGTATATTGTACGTGGTGATGACCACATATGTGACATCATGTATCATTCCTATTCATGGCCATTGTACTCTTATGTATCCGGGACTGCTATATGTACTTGTAGCTATATGCAGAGTTGTATTATTGTACTATGCTGATTGGGTGGCTGGTATTCCATTTGGGATCCTTCATCACTCCACTTCTAGGATGGACTTATAATGTATTTCGGCCATCATATAACCCCTTTGATCTCACACATTAGGGGGCATCTGTTATAGTGGATTTCACCACTCCAAGTGAATCACACTTTGTATGGCATTCCCCTATCTTGCTGCAGACTCCTTAGACCCTATGGACCACTTTTTGTCCATTGATGTTTCCTTGATCATCCCTAAAAACGCATGAAAAATTCCATACGTGACTTTTAACCCTATAAGTGCATACATATGTGGTTTTGACCCATATAACCACATACATCAGGATGTGTGCATAATCCAAATCCTTTTGGAGTTTTCCTTGACATGCATCCAATTCATCTGACTCTTGGCCTTCCATATGCCTTGAGATTGCTCAAATTCGACCTTTCATTACCACTTTGAAAAGCTATATAAGGAACCCCTTGGTACATTGAAGGCATAAGAGAGAATTGAGAGCAACGCAACTATAGTCCATTGTTGCTGGAACTTATGCTTGAGTCTGCATCCCTTTGTCCCTTGGAGCACTTTTGTGTTCTTCCCAAGATTGCCTTTTGCTTGTGAGCTTGCTATTGAGAGATGGAGGATTGAAGTGGTGGAGGCCCAAGTGGGGGATTCAGTTTCTCCGATTCGCAGACGTGCCATCAAAGGTTGTATCTTGTAATCTCTAATTTATATTAATAGAAATATCTTTTCTTGTCCAATGATGTGTATTTGAATGAATATTTTATCGATGGTATTATGTCAAATGCTTTTACATTATTGATTATATATGCTAGAATAGATCTAACACCATGATATATAGAATGCTTGTATTGTTTACTTGTTGTTGAGAAAGTAATATGGCAATTCAAGCTCAAGATTGGAAAGCTCAGCGGGGATCTACTTCAACCGTCCGGAATAAGGTACGAGGTCTGATCCTTTAGTGTTAGACATTTAATTTCTATTGCATATTGGAAGAGATTGATTTTTGGATTCAAGCTGTATGTTGTGGTACCCCAAGCCATAGGAATTTCTCTCCGTAACACCTCAAAGTACTTCTGCTCGGGTTTCCACATCCTGAATATGTCCTCCAATAGTCTCACATGAGACTTCATACTCAATACATGGAAATAATTTAGAATCCCATAACCCCATAAAGTAGTTATAGAAGCAACATCTGTCCCAATGCTACCATCATCATCCTCATGTTGTCTTTCTTTCCGCACCACCATTTTGATTGAAAAAACTTGCCAAAAACCAAAATTGAAGTATTAGAACACATAATTAATGTTTGGAAATACTTTAAAAGAATTATTTTAATTGGGTCATTCATCTTTTGGGTGCACTCTGTTGCAGCGCTTTTGTCTCCTTGAGATAGAGCATTTCCACAGCCTATTCAGGAATGAAAAGCATGGTTCTCCATGGGCACCGCCTTTCCCGTAAAGGGGAAGAGTGTTACGATGAATGCGATTTTTACCCTTGGGTAAAAACCCCAAAACATATGCTTGGAAAGGAAAAATTCGACCATGAAAATAATAAGGATGGTTTTATCTCTTACCTAGAATAGACGGATAAAAAATCGGATGGGTAATGGCTCCAGAATATTTGCCAAAAATATGCACACAATTGCTCCAAGTAGCTCTCCAAACCTGGTAAATAGTAAAATGATATGTTTTTACTATTCCTTTGGCTTTTATATGAGATATTTTAGGGTTTTATTACATTATTTTAATATTTTTAATTATTTCATTAAAAATTCCCTTGTTATATAGTCATTAAGAGCTGGTTTTTAATAGCTTGGAGATCTAATAATCTTTCAAAAGGTTTTTACAGGGATGAAAATACAAATTCTTGATTTTGGGTGAGTTTTTTTTTTATTTTTTCATACTTCCAAAAAATGGAAAAAGTCTTCGAGAGCTAATTTCAACATTTTGGTCTACTTTTTAAACCCAGTACCAAAGTTTCAAGTCAAATTTCACTTCTTCTCAGGCTCGTTAAACCCACTCATCACAAAAAGAAAACCTAATGGAGTCTTCTATAAAATATTCTTGGACTCCTTAAATGTGAAAAGATTGTCGAGTGAACTTGTTTCCTTCATGCGCGTAAAATTACTTGAAGATCCATCTTTCTGATGTTAGTTTACCCCTTTTTCAGTTTTGATTGACTAAATATGAATAATGAATACTCCAGCCAATCATGATTTGAAGAGTTCTCTTGGGTATTATTTTATACTTTTTTGGGTTCTATAGGCTAAATCATATGAAAAGGACCCTTTGGATTCTTCTCTCATTTTCATTCAAACTCTCCAAACATGAACGATATCGAGTTAACTTTTAATGGACTCGTTAAACTAAACACTGAGAGACCCTTTTTGGGAACAAACCCCTCCTTTCCCAAGTTCATGAAATATATGAGAATTGGATTATCTTAGGATAAGATACAATGAGTTTTTATTACCCTATTTGGACTCGTAAAAATGAAAATAGGCACTCATCAATCATGATAAGGAAATTAAGGGAAGGGAACAATTTCATTTTACAAATAAATGGAAGTTAGTAGTCACCTTTGAACATGGCAGTTGTATGTATCTCATTCAATCAATTGGGTGTTCATATTTCTTTCAAGTCGATCCAATTTCATGAGTCATGTCACTCTTTCGAGTCTTTCAAAGAATGCACCATTTACAGTGGCATTATGTCTTGTTATCTATCAGATCAAGTCAATGCTGCCAAGTCTTCACTCATGCCACTTGATGTTCAAAGGGAAGTCAAATTGAAAGTTTACCTCTGCAGCCAAAATAGTTAGTACCTTTTGAGTCAGTCCTATGGTTACATCATACTCAAAATTCCAGAACTTTATTTCAAGTTTCATTTCGTCGATGTGGGATTCATCATGGACCTCCTTTCACGAGACTATTCCTATCGACTTTAGCTCATCATCTAGGAATTTGTCTTAGAAACAAATTAGGACCTTGAGATCTGTATGCATTAATGGCAGATTCTATCGCTCTTGATATAAGTTCGCATCATTGACCTTTGATCAAAAGATTCAATTAAGTGTTCAAAATCAAATCTTCTATTCACACTCAGGAGATTGTACTAGGGTATCTTGGGAATCATTGACATCAATGGTTATCTCCCTCACACTTTTTAACGGTTCTCATCATTGACCAGTAATCAAGTGGTTTCTACCATGTTTGACATCAACACATTGTAATCACATGGATATAATCGTACTTTGTGGAAGACAAGATGAATATCCCGGGTACTTGTTAAGCGCTCATTTATTTCCTGAGGTTGCAATGGATTATTTTGCATAAGTCTGAGCATGGATCCACATTTGTATGGTCATGACTATGCTCAAATTTGTGTCCATTTGACATAGATATACATTTTATGTTTGGTATCTATATCCAAGTTTGAGCCTTCTTCACATGGATCTACATTGTATTCTAGTAGCCATGCTTATTCATTTCCCTCATGGGTCTTCCTTGTATTGGTTTGTAGCCATGATGAGGAATCATTTGGATATGAGTCAAAAGTATTCATGTATTGCAAAATCCTGGTTAATGATAATCTCCAATAAAGCAATTTCTAGCCTTGAAGTGATAGCTTTCTCTTTCAAATCTAGCGCCTATCGTATCCCTCTAGCCTCATGATTTGGAGGGTATTTTGTTACACATAAATATCACCACCATCATGTGTTGAGGCCTAAAACATAAAAAAAATTCCCTCAATTCCCAAACTGTGAAGTTGGGCATTCGCCCAGACTCCTATTTTCCATATTTGAGTCCACCACCACCTTTACCTTTAATGCAAAAAGTGTTACCCTCTTCAGTAATTCCTATTGTCTCTTGAGAATGAGTGGTGCCACCACATTTTCCCTTTGGTCATAAAATGGTTCCACCTTGGTAACAGTCTGTCTATATAAAGGAAAAGCAGTGCTCTATTTTTAAAGAGAAAAAGAGAATAGTCATGAAGTTTCTCTAAGGAATAATTCATGGCACCCTCATCCCTATTCTTGTGGACCACCTAGAATCAAGAGCCCCTCTAGTAGGATCTCCCTTCCACCTCATCCACCATTTTCTCAACCATCCCTATCCTCCAAAGGCCTATAAAACTTGACTCATCCCCCATGGTTTAGAGGGAGAAATGTTAAGGAGCATCACAACACTAAGGAAAATGGTTGTAATCTCTCTTATTCATTTTAATGCAAAGATGGTTCCTTTTCCATAAAAATGTATTATGTTGCAATCATTCATTGTACTATTGGATTCCTTAGTCAGTAATATAGAACTGTAGACCATTTTCTAGTACCTTTGATCTTGCATGTTTTTTTGATGTGTTTTTGTAGGTAAATATGTGGAGATTCAACACCATAGAAGACAACTACATCACACTACAGGATAGCTGAAGGACTCACTCTAGATATCTACAAGATCTAGGGGAATTCTTCCATCCTTTTTATCACTCATTTCTTCTAGATCTAAAACATTTAGACCTAGATAAACAACTCTTGTTAGCAAGAGGTGAGAATTTCTAGCAACAAATCCCTTGAAAACCTTGGTTTCTTTGACATCTATCCCCTGATAATCTTCAAGATCCATCCAAACAATGAGAGAAATCAAAATAAGCATCCAGCTGTAAGTGAATGTTTGTTGTCCCACCTTGACTTCTAGCACATCGTATATCAACTTGTTCATTAAGAACAAAGACCAGTTCATCTACACACCATGTGCGCACTGCTCAGTGCATGCGATGACCCTCAAAGTGCACTAGTTGGGTCGGTTCTTTCTAACTATAATGCTAGCCAAAATCTATGCTATGATGCAGGAATCCTAATCATTTATGCTATCAAAAACGTATTCCCACCCATCATGCTACAAGTTATACTTCCTCTTTAGCTTTGCTACTAGCTTCTTATCATTGTCCTTCCTCCAAAAATACTATGATGGGTCTGCCCCCTCCTTGGGAATCCTTGTGATATCTGAAATGAGTGCGATGGTGACTTTTATTATCTGGTCCAACCATAGAAATATGCCATGGAAGCATGCTAAGAGATGATTCATGCATGTGTTAGCTTCTACCAATCTCTCAAAATGTGGCATGTTGATGAGGCCCAATAGCCTCAATATCTCTTAACCCTGCACCCAGTCATGTGGAATGCATGCTACTGGGATGATACCTACCTTTGTCATGGGTAAATATGGATCTACAGTGATCTCCGTTGATGCAATCATATCATGATCCTCATACTTCATTCTCATAATCAAGGGCATGATATCCATGGTGCATTGCATGCCCTGTGATATTGTCGGCATCATGACCGGGTACCTCTTGTTCTTCATAATTTTACTTGGATTTGCATTGGGTCAAAACAAAGGAACATAGCCAAGGATATTCACAGTGACACCCCCATCTGGGTCGTGGAGTCCTCAGCGCTTGAGGTTGATGGTCCTATATAGGTAGTCGCCTCCTCCTATGCCCGTTCAGATGTTCTAGTTGTCTGTTTCTTTTGTACTATGGATTTGGGTCAATGTTACCCCCTCTTCTTATTTGGAGATGATGAAGAACCCGCTGACATGTTGGATACATCTTGTTCAATTGGTACTATTGGCCACTTTTCCTAACTCATGTGAGCTAGGTTTTGTGTAGCCCGTCAACCCAACAAACAACCGAGATACCAGCCCGATAGAGAAAACCCTGTCAGCAATGCCTGTGAAGTAGGCACAGTCTCACCCAAGATATCTCTTTGATGGGTAACTACCAGAACCATGTTTCCATGATTTTTGAGGGATTATAGTCCCTTGGTGCATGGCCAAGGTGCTTGATGAAGGCAACTGGATAACTGGACGGTGATTTCAGTCTTGCGTGATTGAGCACAACAATATGTCAATGCATGCAACCTATTCTTTCTCTCGACATCATAGCTGGCACAAATTGTGCATTGTAGCTGACTCGTACTAACAGAGTGTCTGCAACTTATGTCATGACTTAAGACATAAACATGTAGGCCGATATATGCATATATTTCAATGATGCTTCCCTAACATTCATCTACTAATTATAGTATAACATTAGGCATTTAATCCATATTTCATCATCATACAGGAAGCTAATAACAACCATTCTCATAAACATTCACAACATTAATCATCCATTCAAGCATAAGAGATAATGTGGAAACCCATCTGGGAAAAACCACCAAGGTTCTCTTCATCTGGTAAGAGAAAAGGGTATAGCACCTTGCAGTCTGCAGGATGCAGACTAATATTATGATAGGTATTTATGACTCAAACTTTTGGTTCTCATGCTCTCTGCTTTATTCTTCTACCCTACTTCTACTCCTAGTGGTCTGCGCACACAGCAGTCAAATCCATAGCTCAACAACCTCTTATCACTATAAGACTCTTCCTAAGTCTTCTCATCTTTTACTATCTACTGAATTACAGTAAAAATGGTATCCTTCACTATGGATCACCCATGAAAAACCTACTATAATTATTGAAAAGCCAACTATCACCAACAGGGGATCAACAACCCCCTCCAATAGCCCAACCCTCTAACTATTGAATCCCTCCTATTTATACTATTTTACATAACCAATCAGGGTTGAATGCATACATGCAATCTGCTAACTATCACCATCAACCACCCCTCAGGCTATAGCTATGGTGATCATGACTTGACACGAGGCACTATCGGCCTGACTTACAATTATTCCCTTGTATGTGTGTAGCCATAGGCTTATGCTGTCTTAAGCGGCCATGATTTGCACCTATCATTCTTCAGTCGGTATCACCTGCACATCCATGTGCTCACCTTTCCTTCTTCATGCGCCTCTCCATTCCTCCTACACTGGTCCTTTGCTTCCTCATGACCTTCCTTTCTTTCTGTCATGCACGCGGTGCAACGTCTTTTGCTTGTGCGTGAAATTCTTCCTTGTGCTCCTTTCCTAGGCCAACATGCCCCAAACACTCACATGTGGCTCATCTTGAGACACTAAGAGGTGGAAATAGTAGGTGGTGCAACATGTGCAGTTGCTTCTTTTGAAAAAAATGTTTTTTTTTCTTGCACATGTTCTCTTGATTATTGGCTTGCGCATTTTGTTCCTTATGTTTTTTTTCTTTTTTTTTCAACGATGTTTCCTACACTACGGCCTCATCCCATATTAAAAAGAAAAATAGATTACAAAGATTTAGTTACTTGAGTCATACAATTTCTTCTACAACATCCTCTGAAGACTCTTAATGGCGAGTTCCACTTCTGAATTTAAGCAGGGTTGTTAGTGTCTTATTCCGATAAAGCAATCCAATTATTATTATCATTCTCAAGATCCTAGGGTTTTCCTTGTGCTTGTGACAGCTTGTCTCTTGCTGTTCTTCCTTAATTTCATTATTTTCTTCATCCTCCTTTTCCCCATCTTCTTTCATTTCCACTTCCTGTTCTATAGAGCTAGGTAGGCCAGTGCCCAACTGATGATTGCATGTGCCAGAGGTATGAACTTTGAAGCATGAGGCATCATCCATATTGAGAACTAGAGAGTCCTTGAATTCAAGGGAGTGGTCAAAGGTGAGTGATTCTCCAAACTTTGATGAATTCCACCTCAGCATCACGGTCTACAAGCCATATCTGGCCATGTATCTCTTCTCTATTCTTTCCCCACATGCAGGCCTCACCTAGACTGCTGGAAGTTGGGCCTACTCGCTAGCCCATTAGGCTTTGTCAAATGTGGCAAGGACTCTAGTCCCTACCATATTCCTTTCAAGTGCTGTAGTCAGGGATGCTAACCTACTGAAAAAGAAATAGCCAAGGATGACTTTGTCAGAGACTTCTAGTTGGGTTGAATTAACCTGCACATTGTTAACATCTTTCTTATTCCCATATTTGGTTATACCACACACACTGATGGTTGCAACAACTACTTTTTCCCACAGGGATGATCACCATGACACACCCCAACCCATCTGTAACTGGTGCTCAAGCAGCACGACCAAGTGTACCAAAATCCCTACCTTCCCTTTGAATGGATCCATGCACCATATCTCTACTTGGAGCAGGGAGCACCCACATTTTATAAGAGGAGCATCGGTTCACATGTCATATAGGAATATCCAGGTGCATCATTAGGACAAGACCTTCTGTTGGTGTACCATATTTTCTTCTCAGATTTTCTATGATTAATAGTGTCGTCACTCGCCCGTACAAATAGCAATGATCGAGTATTGATGTGATGTTCGATTATCATTATAGAGTTTTTGACACATGATGATCTAGTGATTCCATCTAGGGTGATGTCCTGTCGTGAGCACCAAATATTTGTTGAATCCTCATGCATTTAATGGTTAGCCAGTGTCTTCAAGTGCCGGCTGTCTACAACCTCCCGCCAGTTGTCTGTTAGCCAGTTTGTTGGTGAGTTTATAACGCACCATTGCTTCCACACAAATTTGTATTTTCATGCAATTTCATGTGTCCGCGCAACTTCCTCTATCCACACAAATTCCTCTATCTGTGCCAAGTTGCACTAGAGATGCCTCCCTCACTTTTTTCCTCCCTTCAAATATTTTTTTTCTACGTACCGCGGCCTTATTTCCTTGCAAAATATTAAGTTGTCGGCGCCGTCTTAGGCTACGCCCGAGGACGAATTTTTTCTTGGAATGTCTGCACCATGTGTTGAACCTTTGCAACTTCTTCCACAACTTATTCTGCTTACACTGCCAACTGCTCAACATGGTCGAAATGGACATGTTCCAACAGTTCTGCTTCTATTGATTGTACCATGCCTTGATATTTTTGTTGTATAGGCTAAATAAATTCTATGAGCCTCTTAGCTTCCGACTATTGTTTCTCTACCTCATCTTCCCTTGCTTGGTCTTGTTCACAAAGGGTGTGCACTTCTTGTTGCAGTCTCTTGATCTATGCATTTTTGGTGACCTTCTACTGAAAGGGAAGCTTCCTCATTTCTGCCTTTGCAGTTTTGATTTTCTCATCTACCTCTCATGCACTCTATCTGATCTGCTTAGCTGTTTCATATTTGAGTAGTGCTCCCCAAATGGTAGCAACAACATCTGTGTCCTTTGCACTGAGTGCTTCTCCTTCTCTGATTTCCTTAGTATATTCAGACGTTGCCCTTTTTCTTTCCTCAAGCACCTCTATGGGTGTGCTTGGCATTTTTCTAGTTTGTAGCTCTTCCACTTGTTGTCAAAGATTCTGCACGATCTTGATGAGCTTAGTTACTTTAGCCATGGATTCTTTATCATCTTTCCCTACTTCAAATGGGAATGCTACAATGGAATTATTGATGGATTCCACTAACATGGCACGGCTTTGCTCACGTGCTAGTATTTCCTGTTCCATTTCGGAAAGAAGGGTGGTGTGCCCCTACAGTTCTTGCTCTTTCTGCTTCAACATGGCCTTGCACAACTTTCCTTTCGCTATTGTTTTGTTTCCTGATAAGAAATATCATTTTCCCTTAGCTGAATTTTAGACATGATTTCCTGCTGAATTTCATAGACTTAATTCAAGGCTAGATTGGAGAAGTCTATCTAGGCACTATCATCATCAGGTCATGTACTTGTCTCTATGTCTGTCTTGAGTTCCTGCCTTCGAATCGTCACTTTGATTGGTGGCACTAATGCTAGTGTAACGAGTGGAACACTGGGATCAACACCATATGTCTCAGCTTTGACAATGGCTTTGACATTCTGGATGGAATCTATTAACTTATTGAGATGGCCCTCAACTTGGTTAGCAATGTTTAATTGCTACATCCTCAGAATAGTGAGGTTATCTTATGTGACCTTAGCAACAATTTCGACAAGTTCTTGAACATCATCTTTAGTCAATGTGTTTGTGTTCTCCATTCTGTCATCTTTTTTATTCTTTCGGGACAAGTGGCACTCTTCTTGCTGTGCATGCATCTATGTCTATGCATGCTCTTGACTTGGCAAGCAGTCAGATGCATGATGGTCTGAGTAACCCATATTATCATCATCCTCATTGTGTTCCTATGACTGATCATCTTGGTTGTCATTTCCTTTGTGCTCTTTGCCATTAACTTGGTGAAGCGGTGGTTCCTCTGCATTCTTCCCTTCAGGAAGTGGCTCTTCTAGCAGGCCATGCCATTCTTCTAGCTAGAGGTTTATAATTACATCCACGTCCTCATTTGTCACCATGAATCTTGCATGGTGTACCTATTTGAGCGGGTCCTTTCTTGGCAGTGGGATTATACTATGATATTTAGCTTGGAAATTGATAAAAGTTGCATACTTGTGCACCATCATAGCACAGATTCTGTAGGATTGGTGAACAACATCATGCAACAACTCTACATGTACAAAGAATACAATTTTGTTGTCCTTCTGTCGATTGCTATCCCCCTTGTCTTCCCACAAATTCTGGTACCTTGCACCAAGGCAAGGTAGTGGGACATCCATCTGAACGTAATCTGGTGGGTTACCCCACAAAGTGATTGAAATCAAGATCAATAGCCAGGGATAGTGGAATTGGTAGGTGTCCTTGTTCTGATCTTGCATTGTATCATATTGTGACCAATTGAATACTCCTCCTAGTGCGCATAAATCTACGAGTTCCACCATCGTTGCCAAACATTGCTTGGGTATCATCTTGTAGAGAATCTTACAAGATAGGATCTTTGCGATGACACACACACTTTTTTCCTAGATGGGCCCAATCAAGAAGCCTCATCCTGCTCACTGAAGGTTATGCTTCCACTTGATAGGGTTAACATCCTCCTTGGCCAAGTATGGTGCAGGATCGTCACCTTAGTTTTGGAGGCCAATGATTCTTGAAATTAACTTGACGTCGATCGGATATGGCTGATCCAACCATAGGCATCCTCCATGGAAGTAGACCAGTAACTGCTTCACGTATTTATTGACTTGTATGCTATGGCCAAAGTGAGTCATGAACAACATGTTTATCAGACCTACAGGGGCAAGTCCCTCAACCCAATCCATTGGCCTGAGCACCTGGGCATCACTTGTAGCAGACTGTTCCATGACCATGTAGTCTGTTATTTGTAATCCTTCCTACTATTGAGTGTCAAAGTCCTGGAACTTTAACATAGCCAACTGAAGGAGGATATCCTTTAGTAGGGGAAAGCCGATAGGAATGCGTGGTGTGACCAAAGTAGTCACCAGCTTCTTTGGGAGAGTGCTCTCCTCTGCATCGATTCTCCTTGGACGAATATAGTGCAAGAAATTTAGATCAGCTGGATCCACTCTCAAGCCTCTTCATGGCATGTTTTTTCTTCACTGGAGTTATGGTATTCCCGATGCCTCTCCTGGTTGCATCTCTTTGGGATGCCTTGGCTCTTTGTTAGACACTACAGCTACTTGTTGTGGTCCCAGAGAAATTGGCATTCTTTGAACTGTGTTAGGAATAGGATGTGACCCAAGGGTTGGAATGGTAGCATGACCATCCCCTATGATATGCTGGTTGCGCGTTCTTTCCATGGGGTCAATCTCTAGTTGTTGTTGTGGTTGCTGTACCTTGGGTGACTTTAGTTCTTCTTCATATTCAATGAGGAAACCAGAGATAACAATTGCTTCTGATGCCTCACTCTTGCTAGGAATGTTAATTACCATGGAAATTGCCATAATTGAACAAGGATTACAGGCTCTAGCTCTGTAATCATGCGGATCTGGTTTTCTCAAGTCTTCACTATGTGTAATAGAATGCTTGATGGGGAGGTTGAGTATCTATACAACCCTCTGCATCCTACAATCATCACTTGAGGAGATGTCGGGGTATAATCGATCTCCTGGGTTTCTTCTGCCGACACTTTCTTCATTAACTTCTAGAACTTGCTTTACGAGAAGTACCTATCAGCATAGTTATGGTCGTTATGGTGAGGACAGGTGATGGGACCAAAAAGTACGGTGTCCTGCTCCTCATATTGTGTTGAATTAATGCCACTTAACTATCACAACTGCTCGAACCTTTGTCAGATATTCATAGTTTAATGTCGGCCATTCTGTCATTCCCTCTTTTTCCATCCTTTTACCACTTTTTGCTTTGCCCCATGCGCGAACGAATTTTTGCTTTGCTCTCTTTTTCCTATGCTAGTGTTAGCCTTTTGTGCCTATTTCTGATTCTATGCCAATTTCCCTTGTTGCACAATTTTCTTGTCCTGTGTAGCTTCCTCCTATACCCGCTGCATGATTCCTTTTCCTTGCTTGAGCTTGTGTGGTGACCTGCTTCTTATGCATTTTGACACTTTCGCTTATCTCTTAGGCTTATGTGGTGGTTCTGTCATATCCCTACGACAGAACTAGGTTACATCTTTTGGCCTCTCATCTTTTTTTTTAACTCAGGATGTTATGCATGTCATAGTATGGCTTTAGGAAATTTCCATACACCATACTCATGACATAGGTAAGATCTAACTTCTGGAGTTTTACTACACCCGCGTCAGTGATGTGCATGATCCGATATGGCCCTAGCCAAGGTGTCTTCAACTTTCTCGAGTGCTTGAATAATTTATTGTCATACAGTATGACAAGTCCTCCTTGCTTGATTGGATTAATCCTGATATGTTGATCTTTCCATGCATTTTGTTGCTGCTTACTTGGTTTAGCATCTAGTTGTAGGAGCATCTTCATCTCTCCTAAGTCTCTCGTTATTCCCCTCATTTTTGAGACATTGGTAGGGAATAGGTCCTGATTCTCATGCAGTAGGTCCGTGATATTTTCAACTACTTCATCATCCAAATAATCTCTGATGTTGGTGAATTTTGGGCTCGTTCGCAATCCGATATGTAGTTTCTTGATTTTCGGGGGCTGGAGGAACTGATCACTTGAAATGCTACTTCTTTCTACTTCTTGTGTGCCCTCTGATTCTATTCTATTGATATTAATCAGATCATTATTTGGGTCTCTAGCTAGACTATACTACTGAATAGTTGTGCTACATTGGTGATAATTAGCCTCTTTGGCAGGATTCTCAAGAACTATCTTCTCCTTTACCGTCTGAAGTGCAACATCAATTGTCGGGTGCTCATCCAAAATTTCAAATGTATGCGCAAACTAGCTAGCAAGTCTTCTGCAAGCTTAGGTTCCTTTTTTTGGATCCATAGAGGTATACCAAGTTCTAGGCGTCGTCTCCAATGTGTGTATTAAACCGTCATAGGTGGGTAGCTCCCTTGACTCATTTTCCACTCGTCGCATAGACCTTGTAACTCTTGCACACCTTCCCATAGAGACTTCATGTAATCTATTTTTCCAACCTTCTAAAGCCTCTCCTGAGTCAAATGCACATGAGCTCATGCATCTCTAGCTCAAGTTACCATCGATAGTAGGATTAATGTAATCTTCTTGCAGAGCTGTGGCATTGTAGATCTAGTCGAGATAGTCACCCTGTCCCTCATTATAGACAAGTTCAACATATCTTTGTCCCTCTAATGAATCTATGGGTGATAGTGACCCTCATTTCTTCATCTTCGAATGAGAGAATCATTTTATTGAAGTTTATAATGGTCAGATTTTCTATGGCCCAAACTATTCCCAACAGAGTGAGGTATGGGTTCGTGTCATCAACAATGTTAATGACTTCAAAGTTTTCAAATGTGCACAATCCTTCAACATCAACAGAGACATTGCTCATCCGACCAATGGGTAGGACCTTCGCCTAATTTGCAAGTTTCAACTGGACAGGAGAACAGTCCAAGCACGACTTGCCCATACATTCCCAAGTTTGTCGCATCAAAATATTGGCATATGAGCCCAAATCCAAGACGATATAATCCATGTAGTAGTCACCTATCTGTGCAGTCATCCTCAACTCGTGGCCAGTTTTAAATTTTTTCTGCTCTTGGTTAACTTTATTTTCAGGTTGCAGCTCTACAGGTATCTCTTCTATCATTTCTTTTAGTTCTGCAATAGCATCTTTATCTTGCATTAGTGTTAAACAACTTGACAAAAATTTTCTTAGCTTACTAAACATTTGTGGAACCTTTTTCTGGAATATGCGTTGAAACCATTCAGGCATTTCCTTGATTTCTGTAGACGTCGAGGGTACTTCTGGGCCTACGAATTCTGATTGTACATCCCAAAATAATTCCTTCTATTTATGGACATTCAGTAGCTCTTTTCTTTATTCCACTAGCCTAACTTGCAGTTGTGATTGTTCTTTCGATTTATCCTAGTCTGCTCTAGTTGTAGCCTCATGACTGGAATATGCAACACCATGGTAGCCCATGGCCATGTAATGGTTTGCGTGCACTTGACATGATGTAGTTCATGAGGGTCATACAGTTATCCTTAGTGTGTACATTCATTATATATTTTGTGCACCACAAATCTTCTTGTGCTTCTTTACCCTTCTTTAAGTCTTGAAGTTGTATCATCAGATTGGCCAGCTGTGACTGAATCTACACCATCCCTGTGGCACCATCACCAATGGGTGAGGCTTATAACTTCATTGCCAATTCTAGTGATTCTATCTGCAAAGCAATCTTCTGCTGCACTAATGGCCCTTGGATGTGTGGTAATAGCACAGAAATAAACCACTCTTTATGCTGTACATCGGACATTTGGAAGCTTACCTTGGCCATCAGTGTTTAGACCATTGGTCAAAATCCCATACCGTTTCCACCAGTGCTTATTTGATTTCTTTGATTTTGATAATCCACTGCGACTCTAATTTAGGTTTCCTGAACTCAGAGATCATTTCATCTCAGATCTCTTCAAGGGTCTTCTACGGTGTTTCGATTGGTGCGGCACAGAACTTCATGAACCAGTATAATGTGCGACCCCTCAAGTTCATGATCATCTTCACCTTCTTTATGTCTGCATTATGGACTAAACACACCATCCAAACAACTTCAGAAAGGAATCGATGTTTTTTTGTGTCTTCTACTCCATTTCCATTGAATGTGGGTAACCGAACATTTGTCGTAGCCATTGAGTTGGCATCGATATTTTCTGGGACAAGATTTGAAGGGGGTGTTCCTTCTCACACACTAATCATAGGGCTATCATTATATGTATCAGCAGTCCTCTCTGGGGATGAAACTCTAGACCTTACCTCTAGTGATATTGTTGGTGTTATGTAGTTGCATCCTAACCTTTACGTCTCCTCAGAATCCTCAAAATATTCAAGTCCTTCTGAAATCAGGCTATAGTCCTCCTCTTCATTGCAAGACCCTTCATCTTCGCATGATCGAAGTTCGTGTTTGCTTTCCTTGAACAAACTAGGATTCCATCATCTCTTTTCAGTTTTCCTTCTCTTTTCTGATCTGAATATTCATCCACTCCTTAAGACTCCCACTTCTAGTTCAGGTTCTATAATTCTAGGGAACATTTAAACTCATCCTTTCCCATCTTCTTAATAGGTCATCTGCGACATAGCCTCCTTCTAGGCATGCAATTCAACTACTTAGCTGCAAAATACTCTTCTCATAGGCAAGCATTTTTATCCATGTACTAATACATAACAAGTATATTCTTTAGGGTCCTTGGAAAAAATTTCTTTCATCTTCACTATATGAGGTTATAATGTCTACTGCAAACTCAATAATATATCCTTGCAATATACTATCAACCCAAAAATCAACAACTCTAGAGATGGTGTTACTTACACTAGTTACTTTACAAACCAACTAATTACTCCACTCGACGGTCTCTCTTCTTTGGAAGTTTGTATGCTTAGTTTCCAATCTTGACAACCATTCATGTAGTAAAATGGGGAGCTCAACAAAGAAGATCTCATGAATATCAATATATATATATTTGTCTATCCAGTTCTCTATGCTCAACTATGTTCCTGTGCTCTCTTCTTTCCTGAATGCTAGAATTTTAGAATCCATCAAGTCTTCTATCTCATTCTTCATAGGATGCCACAACATTTCCCTCGGTTTGATCAATAAGGTCCCAGAAATAGAACCATTTGTTGGCCAATTTTCCTAACTTGCATGAAATAGGTTTTGTGTATCCCGTTAACCCAACAAACACCTGAGATACTAGCCCAATAGAGCAAGCCCCATCGACAATTCCTATGAAGAAGGCACAATCTCACGCGATATATCTCTTCGATTGGTAACCACCGAAACCATGTTTCCATGATTGTCGAGGGATAATAGTCCCTTAGTGCGTGGCCAAGGAACTCAAGGAAGGAAACTAGATGGTGGAGTCATTCTTGTGTGACTGAGAACAACAATATGTCAGTGTGCAAAACCTATCCTTGCTCCTGACATCACAGCTGGCGCAACTTGTGCGGCACAGCTGACTCATACTAACAGACCGTCTGTGACTTACATCATGACTTAAGACACAAACATACATGCCGATATATGCATATATTTCAATGATGCTTCCCTAACATTCATTTACTATTTATAGTATAACATCAGGCATTTAATCCATATTTCATCATCATACATGAAGCAAATAAAAAACCATTTGCATAAACATTCACAACATTAATCGTCCATTCAAACACAAGAGATAATGTGGAAACCCATCTGGTAAAAACCACCAAGGTGCTCTTCATCTAGCATGAGAAAAGGGTTTACACCTTGTAGTCTGCATGATGTAGACTGATATTATGATAGGTACTCATGACTCAAAATTTTGGTTCTCATGCTCTTTGGTTTGTTCTTCCACCCTACTTCTACTCTTAGCGATCTGCGCACACATCATCCAGATCCACAGCTCAACATCCTCCTATCACTACCAAAATCTTCCTGAGTCTTCTATTCTTTTACTCTCTACAAAATTATAGTAAAAATGGCATCCTTCACTACGGATCGCTTATGAACAACCTACAATAACTATTGAAAAGCCAACTATCACCAACAGAGGATCAAAAACCCCCTCCAACAACTCAACCATCTAACTACTGAATCCCTCCTATTTATACTATTTTACACGACCACTCAGGGTCGATTGCATATAGGAAGTCTGTTAACTGTCACCTTCATCCGTCCCTCAGTCTACAATTGTGGTGATCATGACTTGACAAGAGGCACTATCAGATTGACTTACAATTATTCCCTCATACATGCATAGTTGTAGGCTTATGCCGTCTTAAGCGGCTACGATCTGCACCTGTCATTCTCTAGCTATTATCACCTGCATGCCCATGCCCTCACATTTCCTTCATCGTGTGCCTCTCCATTCTACCTGCACTGGTCCTTTTCTTCCTTTGCGACCTTCCTTTATATTTGTTGCACATGCGGCGCACCTCCTTTTTCTTGCATGTGAACTTCTTCCTTGTGCTCATTTCCCAAGCCAACAGGCACCCCAATAATTGGTGAATATCTTTTTCTTGAACTGTCCACTGTTATCAGCTCACTCAGAATTTTTAACAAGTTCCCACATGTTCTCAATGCATCCCCTAAACCTTACCTTGCTCTATAACTCAAATGCACAATGCAACACAATACTTCACAACAACTCTGCAACTAAGTCAACAAGTTAATGTTTCACAATTGTGAATTCTGACCATGCCCTGCCTCTTCTTATAGTGCCGATTTCATCCCTCAATCATTATGAAAAAATAATTATGATCTCTTTAATAATTATGACCAAATCATGCATTAATCACCTAAATTCACCACCAATCCTTCCAATCAAATGGTCGGATCCGCCATTAATGTGCATCTCGTCGAAAAGCACCACCAGCTAATTGTTTTAACTATTAAATTTATTGTTGATTTGACTCTATGGTGGCCATGCAGCCATCACATAATGAATCCCTAAATGTAGCCACTTCCTCTTGGTGCATAGGAGGAAGTGGTTGTAGTGCCTCAAGCATCACACATCTCTAGTCCCGTCCTATAGGGCTTCAGCCTACTAGCATTCACCAGCTTAGGGAGCCTCACACCATCTAGCTCTTGCAATTGTATTGCGCCTCCTACAGTAATGGAATTGATAACATATGGACATAGCCAATACATTTATAACTCACCTAAATTTTTGGAGAACTTGTTGTCATACATCAGTACCAGGTCTCCTTACTAAAAATGTTTGTTCTTGATTTGTAGATCATGCCAATATTTTTGTTGACCCTTCTCAATGCGCTGGTGGAAACCTACAACAAAGTGATATTCCTCTAGCTGCACCAGCTGATCTAGGAATTATTCTAATGCTCCTTCATCATCCACTAAGTTTTGCTACTGCAATACACAAACTTGAAATAATATACTCCATGGGCATGACTGCCTCTTACCCATACTGTTATCAACCTGAATGGCACTTCTCTGTCTGAGTATTGACATCCACTATGTCTAGACGCAAAAGGACAAATAGGATTGAAGTGGCCAAAAAACTATAGATCTACATGACCATTGATGCATGATCTCTAGACCAACCTGATATATTTTTATTCTGATTTTAGGGTTACACACACTCCTATTTGCATTGCAACTCGCGTGTCACATGGGACTATTTGCATTGCAACCCGTGTGTACATTGAACACATGAGTTTCCTTTGAGAAACAAGTGTGTCACATGAACCTTGCTTATGTAAGCACTCATGTGTACCTTAATTTGACATTAAAAAATATAAATCGTGATTAGATGACATTAGTTGGGCCTTAATCCACAACTATCCCAACTATCTCAAGCATCCTAACCTTTGAAACTACTCTATTTCCCAATGTATAAATAGAGGCCTTGGGATGGGGCCAATCAATCAATTCTAGAAGACCAAATTTATGCTGGTGGTATACCTTTAGAGTCTTGGAGCAGCAGAACTCAATTTCCTTGGTAGCAGAGGAGTCCTTGTGTCAGAAGCTAGGTTGTATTCTCACACATTCACTGTTTGTTAATAAAGAGAATTCTTCTTCCAATATTTGTATTATATTTTCTCATGTATATTGGTTAATAAATGATGTCAATTATGTTATTAATATGCATTTCATCTAACCTATGATATATATATATATATGTATGATATATTTCTTGAAGAATTGGCTCTTTGTAGGTGAAGAGAAGTATCCCTAGAAGCTCTGGAGAAGATTGAAGTAGGAGAAGACCAAGCTTGGATCAACCATCATAAATCGGGTAAGCCAAACTCTCTTACTATTCCTGTTTCATTTTCTATAAAATTTGATTATCTACAAGTCTATTAGTAAGTTGGTAACCCCAGGCCCTAGGTTACAAGGGTGTATTATCCTATACAATAGAATTGGTGACTCTACTGGGGAAGGGTGTAGTCGAGTGGTTCAACCACCAGCTTCCACAAATGTAGTAGGCCCTTCTAGTGGGGTGGTCACTATTATTCCTAGTGCACCTTTTGCTTCCCCCTCTTTTGCACACACTGCTCAGAGTGGTCCTGCTAGCTCTCATTTTTCCAGGGTTTCCTATGAAATGGGGGGCATATTCCCCCATCCACTCCTTATGTAGGACCTACACCTGCATATGTGGGAATGTAGTTTGGAAAAAATGACTCTTATGGTTAGGGTTTCCAAACTCCAGTTTCATCGCCATTCACAATCTCTCCCTTCTCACTTTTTAGCAGAGGGATACCTACTCCTATTTTCCAGACTCTAGTATCAACTGGAGTGGCTCAAACCGGATACACTTCACTGCACACAAATAATCCATTATCTTATGGGTGGAATCCATTTCAAAGTAGTCCAAGTACTTCACAACCGAAAGTTGGGGGTAGCCCCACCTTTACATTTGGGAACTAAGGGGCAACTCCTTCTACCTACCAAACTCATACTTTTCAATCTCCAGTTAGACCTAAACTTATGTTCCTGGAAACTTTAAACTTGCCATATTTGTCCAAGTTATTGAATGACCCGATGAAACATGATGCCACTTGACCATCTGTCCCTACCAAACTACCCTCATACATTCCAAAATTTGAGGTAAAAGTTGGTGAGGACCCAGGTTCCCATATCACCACCTTTCACTTGTGGTGCTTTTCCAACTCGCTAAACGATGACACCATTCAGTTGAGGTTGTTCCAAAGAACTCTAATTAGTGCCGCAACAAAATGGTATATTGAATTTCCCTCTACCGTGTTTGATAGTTTTTGGGACTTAGACAATGTGTTCCTTAACCAGTTCCAACTTCCTGTCCGGTATGATGTTGGTATAGATTTATTTTCCACCTTTCAGCAAGACAAAGCCACTCACATTTTGGATCATATCGAAGAGTGGTGAAGGTGGAAGAGGCTCATCAAGGCTCCAATACCTCCTGAGTTTTTGTTAGAGTGGTTCCTTAAGTCTTTATTGGCATATATATCTAAGGATGTATCTGCCTCGGGAGTAACTAATGAGTAAGAGGCCATCCTCAGGGCCCAATAGCTAGATTTGATACACTCTCAGTCTAGGATACTATATGAAATCATACCTAAGGAACTGCGGCCTATGCATACTGTCGAGAAACCTAAGCCTGGACCCCATGTCGATGGTGTGGTTGGTTTAGTTAAATCTCCCACTGTAGAATCTTTGGCTAAACAACTCCATGATATGTATGTTAAACATTCTACAACAGAGGCAACAAAGGATTCCCCCTCACCCCAAAATGCAAATGTTTTTTCTCAATCCTCCCAAAAGGGAAATCAGCAGCCCGGTGGGAAAAAGAAAAAGGGGAAGAAAGGTGAGGGAAACCAAAACAAGCCTAGAACCACAAATCATGCTAATGGGGGGGGGGAAGAGACGAAGAAGGTGAAATTTCCCTATAAGTTGTGCTAGGAATATCACTTGACCCATCAATTCCCTCTCATTGATCAAGCTCAGAAGCTGCTTAAGAATCAACAACCGGCTGTCTTAAAGGATCCATTTCCTTAAGGATAGAATGTAGCTTTGGTTTCTAATGTAGTTGGGGGCACTGCTAGTATCCCTCACCAAAACTATATCAACCTGGTACAATCCAATACATTACTCCAGACTAGAAATAAGAACTATTATACATAGGATCTAGAGAAGGGTAAGCCTGTAGGTGGAACTTCTAACCCTATCACGATCAAGAAGGTTGCTGATCCAATGCCAAAGATACCAAAAGGCATCTTTAAGAAAGAATTGCATAATCCCAATGCAAGGGTTGTATCCAATTACTCTCTAGTTTAATATTTGTCCTAAACCCGATCTGCGATGTCGGCATTGGAGGTGCTATAGAGTTGTCATGCCAAGCTAGATGCACTCTTAGCAGCCTTAGGTAGTATGGATTTGTCGATCCTTATGCAGAAATTTAATTTGTCTAATGTTAAGATTCACCTACCATGTCATGTGTCTTTGTTAGTAGATGTCATCCATGGTGGAAATACCATTGGAAAGAAAGTTGTTAATGAAGGTGATTCCACATTTGTCATGTATTTATATTGCAAGAAGGCTCTTGGATCCCTGGAGCTAGTTCCATGAAACACCTTACTTACTACTTTCGACGGAAGGTCATTCCATCCACATGGTATCCTACCATATTTTGAGATTAAACCGGCACGGAAGGCGGTGTCTATTGAAGTGGAGGTGATTGATGCTCCATTGGATTATAACTTGCTTATGGGGAGAAGCTGTACTTACGCTATCTGTGTGATTTCCTTGGCCTTTATTTAAGGGGTAGTGTTTCCACATGAAGGGAAGTTGGTCACTATTGACCAACTCAGTTTTACTTGGAAGGGTTGTATGGAAACTAATGAGTCCACCGTACCATAGGTTGATCAAGCTAAAATAGCTAATGAGATCTTGGGGGTTGGTATGTACTCATCGTTAATGGGAATTTTTGATATCCCAGCCCTGATATGCTACTTAGGTTCTACTAGTGTAGTGAAGTCTATCGCTACGGTTGTCGATAGAACAGATCCTTGGGTCCTTCCTTCCCATTAAAAACCTGAAGTGCCCTTATTGGCAGTGGAAGTAGCTTATCAGGCTATCGTTACACCACTGTTGATCCCATTCTGATTCCTCCTACAGTCTCAGAGGAGTTGGAAGAATCCTATCTGCCTACTTGAGAAGAGAACTCTTTGTATACTGATGATTTCTTAGACATGTTTTTTCCTTCATATGAAGCCATTTTAAAAGCTATAAGTAGGTGAGATAATATCTGCGAATATCTTCACCATAAATTCTACTTTCTTATAGATCTAAGCAGGATTGAAAATCAAGAGTTCCATGTGAGACTGGTAGGTGATGCTGATATACAGATCAATCCCTTACCAAAGGAGGGAATATTTACCAAGGGGAATATGGAAAACATTTTCTTTACTATCCCTATCAACATATTTGCAAATCCCAACGTCATGGAAAATGTATATATTGGTGCAAACTTCTCTCCAGATGAGATTGATATCTATACAGCCTTATTTAAGGAGTTCCGCAATATGTTTTCCTGGTCATATAAGTAGATTCCAGGCATAGATCCATCGATATTTGAGCATGAAATACGAACCTATCCTGATGCCAAACCGGTTCGACAAAAAACATAGACCTGTAAACCCGCGTAAAGCAAGAGCCGTTAAGGATGAAGTGGAAAAGCTACTGAAAGATGGTTTCATATACCCGATCGCTTTGACGAAGTGGGTATCCAATCATGTTCCTGTTGATAAAGAGAAATGGATGATACATGTATGTACATACTTTCATGATTTAAAGAAATATTGTCGTAAGGAAAAATACCCCACACCATTCATAGATAAAATCATTGATGCTTGTGCGTGGAGTGAGGTTTTTTCATTTATGGATGGTTTTTCCGTGTACAACTAGATTCAAATCAAGCCAAAAGGCCAACATAAAACAACTTTCATTTGTCCTTGGGGTACATTTGCGTATAAGAAAATTCCATTTGGATTGAAAAATGATGGGGATACCTTTTAGCGGGAAATGATATTTTCCTTCTATGACATCAATACTATTGTGGAGCTGTACCTAGATGATCTTCCTGCTCATTCTCATAAGAGCACTGATCATCCAGATCACTTGTGCTTGATTTTTGAATGATGCAGGCAATAAAAAATATGCTTGAATCCCCACAAGTTTTTTTTTTGTGTCGAGTCATGTCGGTTTCTTGGGTTCATAGTTTCTAACAAAGGTATTCAAGTGGATCCTTTGAAAGTTGAGTCTGTTGTAAATCTGCCTCCTCCTCCTCCTATTAGGCAACTTCAGATCTTGCAAGGAAATTCTAACTTCCTTCAATGTTTTATCGTGAATTATGCCAAGATCACCAAAGGTTTCATGCACCTATTGAAGTAGGACACCCCATTTGTATGGGATGAAACCACACAACTTGATTTTGCGGCATTAAAGAAATATTTGTTGTTGACTCCTTTATTACATTCGTTGGATTACTCTCGCTATTTTATATTATATCTAGCCGCGTCTGAGTCAAGCATTGGGGTAGTACTGGTCCAGGGAGACAATGAGCTCTAAGAGCATGTCTTCTATTACCTTATCCGTGCTTTAACTGGCCCTGAACTTCGGTACTTCCATGTTGAAAAGTTGGCTTTAGCAGTTGTTGTTACGAAGAGAAATTCCTATGGCTTGGGGTACCACAACAAATAGATTGACTCCATAAATCAATCCTTTCCAATATGCAATAGAAATTAAATGTCTAACACTAAAGGATCAGACCTTGTACCTTATTCTGAACAGTTGAAGTAGATCCCTGTTGAGCTTTCCAACTTCATCTTGAATTGATAGATTACTTCCTCAACAACAAGTAAACAATACAAGCATTCTATATATCATGGTGTTAGATCTATTATAGCATATATAATCAATAATGTATAAGCATTTGACATAATCCAATGGATAAAATATTCATTCAAACACACATTATTGGATAGGAAAATATATTTCTATTAATATAAATCAGAGATTACAAGATACAACCTCTAATGGCACGTCTGCGAACTGGAGAAACTGAATCCCCCACTTCGGCCTCCACCACTTCAATCCTCCATCTCTCGATAGCAAGCTCACAAGAAAAAGGAAAGCTTGGGAAGAAAACAACAGTTCTCCAAGGGACAAAGGGATGTAGACTCAAGCATAAGTTTCGGCAACAATGGACTATAGTTTCTTTGCTCTCAATTCTCTCTTCTGCCTTCAATGTACCAAGGGGTTCCTTATATAGATTTTCAAAGAGGTAATGAAAGGTTGAATCCAAGCGATATCGAGGAATATGGAAGTCTAGGAGTCAAATGAGTCAGATCCATGTCAAGGAAAACTCCAAAAGGATTTGGATTTTGTACACATCGTGATGTACGTGGTTTTAGTGTTCAAACCCGCGTATATACATGCTTATAGGTTTAAAAGTTGCGTGTATCATTTTTCACATGTTTTTAGGGATGATCAAGGAAACATTAAAGGACAAAAAATGGTCCATGGGGTCTAAGGATTCTGCACTGGGGTGGGGTAAGGCCATACAAAGTGTGACTCACTTGGAGTGATGAAATCAGCTATAACAGATGCCCCCTAATGTGTGAGGTTAGAGGGGTCATACGATGGCCGAAATACATTATAAGTCCATCCTAGAAGTGGAGTGATGAAGGATCCCAAATGGAAGACCAGCCACCCAATCAGCATAGTACAATAATACAACTCTGCAGATAATTGGAAATACATATACCAGTTCTGGATACATAAGAGTACAATGGCCATGAATAAGCATGATACAAGATATAACATAAGTGGTCATTGCCACATACAATATACACAGATAAGAATCTCCATGATGAAGATATACAAAGGACCATAATCTCCATAATGGCTGAAGATATATAACAGATCAAGATCTCCATAGTGGCTGGAAATATCTGACATATACTGGAATCAAGTCACGAGAGCTGAAATTTCATGAACACTGGCACGATCATGGAGGTAGCATATAAGATATGCCACCAATATGGAAAGTCTTCTACACAAATCGCTATGAGCACATGTCCTACTATGTGAATAGAGGTGTCGAGGTCTAACATAGTAGTCCATCGTCTGATTACCGGTCATTAATGTATACCATTAACAGACGCGATATCACCCACTGATAATGAAAATGGGAATCAAGGTACTAGAGTGCAAACTAACAAGTGTGAATAAATGTGTTGAGGTCGAATACTTGAGAGGATCCATCAATCAGGGGACATTGATGTACTCCCAAATACTGTCGATGGCGAGAGAATCTACCACTGATGACTGCAAGTCTCAAGGCACTCAAAATGACTCTAGATTCCAATCCCATAATAAATGATCTGAAGTTGATGGGATGAAATCCACTGGAAGGATGGAATTAAGGCATACCCCATCATCCAACATGAGGTACTCAAAAAAGTTGTATAATGTGGAAGGACTCAATCATAAGGTGCACGAACCAGTAACTGTATCGAGAATGGCTGGCATGCAAAGTCAAGATAACTGAGGAATGGCTGACTCAGGATTGAACTTCCATCAAATAAGAGCATAACGGAGTATGGTAACTGAATGAAGGTAGAATAGACTCGATATACAAACTGGGACATCTCTGCGACATAGGAGGCATCGATAGAGGCTCCATAGGGACTGGAAGCTTAACCACTTAGTGGAGATAAACTCAGATAAATGAGTAGAACTCCTAAAGTCAAACTATAACCCAACCAATGGATGTGATAAATAGTGCTCTGTTCGAAGGCAACACGACTCGACATCTACCACAGATAACATCTTTCCTTGTCTGGATTTTTGGTTTTTTTATTTTTTTAGACTTTTTTAGTTATTTAAAAAGCTTGAAAAAAGAATAAAATAGATTTATAGTTACAGACTAGGAGGAGATGAGTGTCATAAGGGAAAAAAAATAGTTCTAAGTAGTGGAACATACCTATGCTCAATGCAATGATACATGTGTAGGATATCGACACTCAGGAGAAAATCCCCTCCCAGTGAAAAAAAGGGAAACAAGCTGTGAAGGATATAAAAAATGGCTATGCATGGATAGACATGAGACAAGCTCGGGCTATATGGCTGAAACGCAATGTCAGGAGAGCCGACATAAATCTCAATAAGACAGGCAAAGCTCATGATAATGCATTCATAACTTGACATGAGGGAGTCATGAGGGGAATAGGCCAACATAAGATTAAGAGGAGTATGAGGCTCTTGCAAAATGTCATGGCAATACTATACAACAGACTCCCACACCCTAAAGGATAAAACGTCAGCATGGGCACCAAATGCAAATAAGGCGCTAACTAGGGTACCCATGTACGCTGAATCTCTACCACTCATATCATGCCACTTCTAAAGCAACAAGAAGGTTTCGTGACATAATAGAGTGGGTTCATACCTAAGGTCATAATGATATGGTCATAAGGTCATGCAAACTACAAATGGTGATGAAACCTAACCTATATGCCAATTTAGACATGATACCTGAGATCGACACGAATGGGTCAATCCAACGACTGAAATGACACTAAAAAAGGTCCTCTACAACATGAATTGTGTCAAAAACAGTCCAAAATGGTTAGAAAATGTCGAAACTATAGGAAATGGGGTAAAAATTTTCAAATATTTGAAAATTTTCTATAAATAGCAAACAATTCAAAATATTATAAAACATTTGAAACTTTTACCCATTTGAGCTTTGATTTTCTACAGCAAATTCCAGGAGATCTAGCCAGTAGAATCCACTACCGTTTCTTCCAGGTATTTACCCATGCTCTTCTCTTTCATTTTGATGCAATTTTCATGAAATTCCATGGTCAAATAAGGTTTTTAGGACAACCTAAAATGAGCGCTGCGGCCCACATAGAAATCGAGGTTTTTTCCCTGTATAGGGCTGGATATACGTGGAAAATACCCTCAAACCTGTGTACATATGCGGTTGTTTTGAAAAAAGTCACGTATGAGGCCGTGCATAAGGTTTTTTCAATAAAATGATGGGAAAATTTGCAATTTCTTGTGCAGGTCCTAGAGTGGAGAGAGCATGAACATGGTGAAGTAGAGGAAGCATTAAGGGCCAATCTAATGGCTCAAAAGGCTCTACATGCATGGAGGCTCTACAAGTATTGTTGTCTTGGTGGTTTGAGGGCCAAACCAAGACTATTACAGACACTGTTGGATTACTAGGATCTAGACTCAGAGTCCTTCCATATAGATGGGATGTCCCTCACCATAGAGGTGGAGGACATATACTTCATTACAGGGCTTTCTAGACAAGGGGAAGTGGTGAACCTTCGTTCCCGTGGTGGGCCAGGAGGTGGCCTGACTATCAATGAGTACATTGCAGTGTACTGCTATGCAGACATAGAGAAGGTGGAGAGTCAAGTCCCTGCCAATGCTATACATGTGCTGGGCCTAAAGGCCATACTATTGACATTGGGTAGGATAGCAGGCTTGGCATCACTCCACCAGGCCTCGTGGCCTCTGATGTTCTATGCAATGGAGTGCATGAGACCCACAATTTATGACTGGAGTAGTACACTATTGAGCAACATGAAACATCAGCTCAGTGAGTGTAAGGTAGGTAGAGTGTGGAACTTCAGGTTCAGCAACATTTTGAGCACATTTTTCTTTGAGCATGTTCCAGGATTGAGCCCTAGAGTGGACATTCCTCTCCACGGGGTTTGAGATTCAGCACAATGGCGTTGGGCAGATGCTATGCGTAGACTGGGGGGTGGTAGGGTGGCCAACCCATATCCAGCTAACTTCTTTCTATGGTGGCAATGACAGATAGTTTCCATCGATGACTACCCCTATGCAGGGATAGATTTCCTAGGGGACCCGAACATGCCGCTACCACGAGGATCGACATATGGCGATATAGGTGTCAAATCTCGACCCTCTTTTTTTTTTTAAATTTTGTGAATTATTTAATTTTTTTTGTTTTCTTGATTATATGGAATCAAAAAGACATATTTTTGCATGACAATACATAGTGACACCTACCATTTGTGTGTAGATGTGGGACCACGGCGGCCAAAAGGATTCCCTCACCATATATGGAGGGGAAGAGGAGATGACATCACGGGTGTGGATGCGGAGCAGACGCTCCATATCATTCATACCAATTTTGTGAGACTGACACATAGAGTTCCCATGGTGCAAGTCGAGGACTTGCCTAAGGCTATGCAGCGGCAGGTGGTGGGTGTACCACGTGCATGGGTGCAATTATTCCGACGACTAGCTAGAGACGTAGTGACCTTCTCTGATCACAACCCTCCTCCTCCTCTACAGGATTAGACACTTGGGAGTGTATACATTTTTTACCTCCGTGTATTATATATTGGTGGCTCGAAAGCCCCAATTTTGTATCATGACACTATGTATTATCACATTTTTTGATGTATATATAAAAAGTTTTATGGTGATCGGTTTATTTATTTACATGTGTAAAAATTGTGTTTGTGATTAATTTATTATGAATGAAACAAATGCCAATATAACACGTAGTTAGCATATGAGTCAGCAACTTGATTATTATTTCTTGGAATGTGTATATATGTTATATTGTCAAATTTCCATTCTAACAATCTCACGTGTAAGAATATTCTCAATAACATCAGATCTATAACATGGTACAAACCATTGAGCTGTGACACTACTAACTATGAATCAAGACATACCTTAAGAGAGAGAACGCCATGTGAAATGGAATCCCGTAGAAGCTCAATAACAAAACTATATTCAGCAACATTGTTGGAAGATGGCCGTAGACATATGCCTCTTGAAGACAGTACCTGACCCATAGGAGTATAAATCACCCAAGAAGTAGAGGCTGAGTGTTGAGTGTGACGGCTTGCACCATCTACGAATCCTATGTAGGTGGAATATTCCATTGACATCTGCCAAAAGAAATGGAAACTAATCACAAACCCAATCATGATAAGAAAAATACCTAACTATGCAAAACTGTACAATAATATACAATAAGCAACCTTGGCTAAAGATTGTGCATATTATTTCTTGATATAGAGCCCATTTCTAGGCTCCGCCAAGGCCGTTCCTTCGTAATCCACTAACTCATAGGCACCCTTCTCTAACACGCGCTTGACTATGTAAGCACCACACCACATAGGATTAAATTTCCCTTCCCCCAAGGGTTCTTTCCGTTGATCCCACAAAAGGACCAAGTCTCCTTCACTAAACACTCTTGGATGGACGGACTTATCGTATTGGGCCTTTACACAATGCTTATTAACTTCTAGAGCCACCAAGGCATCCTGACGTTGCTCATCAAGTTGCTCAAGGTGAAACAAATGCTCCTCCAAAGGTGAAGTGCCTGTTAAGAGTTCTACAGCTAGCTTCAAAGAAGGAATCTCGCATTCAACCGACAATATCAACTCCACTCCATGTACAAGTTGATATGGAGAAAAACCAGTGGCAGTCTTAACAGCGGTTCGATATGCCCACAAATCAAGATATAACATGATGTGCCAATTGTTCTTGCTTTGTGCAATGGTTCATTGGAGAATGGATTTGAGTGATTTATTCACTACCTCTACATGTCCATTCACTTGAGGATAATAAGAAGAGGAATGTTCTTGCTTATACCCTAACTTCGATGCCAACTCTTCCATCATATGGTTCTGAAAATGTGAGCCATGGTCAATGATAAGCTCTTTTGGAATCCCGAACCGAGTAATAATTTGGTTGAATACAAAGTGGGTGACTGTCTCACCATCGTATTTTACTGTAGGCATAGCCTCAGACCATTTCATGAAGTAATCAACAACCACTACAATATGATGGTGCCCCCCAGCTGAAGCTGGGTTGCAATCCATAAAATAGAGCCCCCACTTAGTGAAGGGACCGGTGGTGATAATGGGATGTAATGGGGCACGTTTCCAGTGCATATTACGTGTGAACACCTGGCAAGGGTGGCACCTCTTGACCGCATCAACACAATCCTTGAAGATCGATGATGAGAAATAACCCGCTCTTAAAATATTTTGAGTTGTAGAAATCCCAGATAAATGACCACCACACGCCCCTTCGTGGCAATCATTCAGCACTACCTCAGCCTCCTCATGAGTTAGACAATGTTGTAAAATGGAATCTACCCCACAGTGGTACAAAGTGTTATCCACTATGAGTTAGTTCTTAGAGACATGATGTAATCATCATCGTTCATCTCACGAGAGGTGAGTAGGGATCTTCAGTGTTTGTAAATATATTATGATATCCACATACCATGGGTCTAACATTGAGATTAAGAAGATGTGTTCATAGACAAACGTATCTTCACAAACCAACTCCTCAGCCTCGCTCGAGAAATCCGATATAAGATCTGCAAAAATTAAAGACTTCTTCAATTTTGCTGAAATGAACTTGAGATTGAATTCTTGCAGAATGACAATCCATTTATTATATTTTCCCCCAATCATCCTTCTGGTGAGGACTAATTGAAATGGATTGACATAGGCTACAACCAAGGTCTAGTGAAGGAGAATATAATGTCTCAACCGCTGAGCCGCATGTACGGTAGCTAAAGAAAGCTTCTCGACATGAGAATAATGAATCTCTACGTCAATGAGGTTTCGGCTCAGATAATATATGACATGCTCTTGGAGATCCTCATCCTCTTGAACCAAAACCATACCAATCGTATCTAAGGACGCAGCCACATATAATAGGAAATCACGGCTATAGTCCGGGGGACTAATCACCGGGGCCAATTCTAGGGCTCGCTTGAGTGCATTGAAGGAATCCTGGGCTCACTCATCCCAATAAAAGGGGATGTGCTTCTTCAAGAGACGCATGAATCCTCTAGTCAAATTGGAAAAATTGATCACAAATCTTCGTAAGAATTTTTCCATGCCTTGAAAACACTGAAGATGATGAATATTCTTTGGGGGAGACAACTGAAGTATTGCCTCAACCTTCAAAGGTTCGACTCTTATACCCTCTTTAGAAATGATGAATCCTAACAAACGACCTGACTTCACACAAAATATGCACTTATGAGGATTTAATCTAACTAAATAGTGCCGACATATTTTGAATACTAACCTCAAGTGATAGGGATGATGCATTCTCATACGAGAATGAGCAGCAAGGTCATCCAAAAATACTTCAATAATCAACTTGAGATCATGGAAGATCAAGGTCATCGCTCGCTAAAATGTAGCTCTGGCGTTTTTAAGGCCAAAAGGAATTTTCTGATATGCAAGCGTTCCCTAAGGACAAATAAATGTAGTCTTGTGTTTGTCCTCAGGTTTAATCTGTATCTGGTTATATCCAGAAAATCCATGAATAAAGGAGAACACCTCGCTACCTGCACACTCATCCAAAATCTGATCGATAAATGGTGTGGGAAAGTTTCCCTTAGGACAGGCACGATTCAAATCATGAAAATCAATACATATGCGGACTGCTCCCTGCTTCTTATCCACCGGAATGGGGTTTGAAACCCACTCCGTCAAGGGAATGGGATAGATGAAACTGGCTTTCAACAGCTTCTCTATCTTGCCTTAATGGTGGTTGCTTTCCTAGGATTCACCGCACGTAAATGCTGTCGAACAGGCTTAGCATTGGGGTAAGTCTTAATCTCGTGCTCAACAATTCGAGGTTCAATACCTGTCATCTCATCGTAAGACCAAGAAAAAATATCCTGGAACTCTTTAAATAGCTCGGTGTATTCAAGAATCTCAGCATGGGAACATTCCACCCCAATATAGACATTCTCTATCATGCCAAGATTGCGAGAGATGTTGATAGGAATCATTGATGATATGTTTGCCATGTTTCCATCAGCCATCAAACCAGGAGAGCTTAATGGAACCATAGGACTACCAAATCTCTGACTAAGAACCGCCATAAAATCCTCATGCTCCAAGCGGTCAAGCTCTAGAAGGAAGTACGATCTATGATAGAGTTCCTCCCATGGTGGCTCTACTCCCAACATAGCCTCGATAATCGCTTCATCTGAAGGGAAAACCGTATCAAGGCATTCATGCACATGAGAAGACTGTACTGCCCATGCCAACAGCACATAAGGTTCCTCCTCCTCTATCCGCAAAGAGGAAGGACTAGGATCTGTAGCACACTTGAGATTAGCTTGATAAGATATCATAGCTACAGGAAATGGCATGTCCGTCACGATGGGCTCACTCGAAGTACTCAGTGCACGAAGAATCCAAGGATCTTCCATATGATGCGTGCGAAAAGACACCAATCTCGTAGATTTCAAAGCCTCATCAAAACTAGATCCTATCATGAGGATTGGTACAGGACAACTAAAGCTCCCCATGAGGGATGGATACATTCCTACACCCACACTCCCAATTGCTGGCTAAGAATGTTCAACGATCGGGATTGAATCTCCCGAAGATGTAGTAACAGACGGATTCTTGAATGGCATTTGATCAATCATTACAATCTTCCCATTATGTGGAAAGCATACAACTCGGAACAGGGAAGAAGCAATGGCTTTCATGCTATACATCCAATTCCTACCCAGCAAGATATTGTAGTCAAGGGGGGCATCAACCACCTCGACCTCTATCGCAACGGTCTTCCCTCCAAAATGGAATTTAAGGGAAGGAAGGATGTTGTGTGGCCTAAAAGATCTCCCATCAAACACAGTTAACATGGTCGTTGATTTAGACAGCTCAGGAGAATCCAGACCCTTCCAACAGGATAAAGACATCACAGAAGCAGCAGTGCCCTCATCAATCACAGTGCGCTTGACAATCATATTAATACATTCTAAGTGAATCAAAAGAGACACATAGTAGGGAAAGAGAGGCTGAATTCCTACGGTTTCAAATTTGATCACAAAGGAAGAATCATCATCGTTCACACCAAGGGAAGAAAGAAACGCCTTCCTTTGCGAAGGAAAACTCTAGAGCACTTCCAATGCAGACATCGCACAAGGAGTGTGGCCCAAATCCTTGACAACTGAATAGTTCTGGGCGGCTAAGGAAACTGGATTATGCCCTGAATGCTTAAGGACTCCCTTAGGAATGCAAGGTGTAGCCTCAGGTTTATCCATAAGTTTCTCAATACACAAAGGGTACCCTGGTGGATTAGGTTCTTTTCCTGGGCTGGGTTGTGATGAACTATAATCTTTCGCATGCATCACAACTTTCGCAGCACGGACCATGTTAATACACCCACAACCACTAGTCTCCATCAGATCTTGATCATCACCAAACTATTCATGGGACTTTGAGTTCATATTTTGATTATGCAGTAAAGGTTTAGTTAGCACAGCTGGGCCGTATGCCAAGAATATTGAAGCTTCCTCAATACGAGGGTACAAGTAAGTGAGGTGATCATCCTTACATAAATTGCAAGGGAACTTAACCTTATGTTTAGCTTGCTTGTCCCCCCCAGCATTTTGGCCATTCTTGTCATTATTATTAGCATTATCATTCTTATTCCCACCCTTACGATTATTTTTACCCTTTTTTCTATTCTGTCTATGTTGTTGGTTACCCTTCTGGTCCGACGATTGCACAGAAAGTACATTTTCCATTTGGGTGGGTTGATATGAAGCTGTATCTTGTCCTGAAGCAGATTGGTTGATTGACAATTGACTAGCTTTTTTTGCAACCGAATCTACAGGTTTCGCACTTGCACAACCCATAATGCCATCGGCATGTGGTCTAGGTTTGACTTTGGGGTTGAAACTAGAACACGGAGCATTGGGAATAATCTCATACAACAAACTAGACTGAGCATAGATCAAGTCCAGTTCCTGCACCCTAAAAATCGCTTGTTCCTCATTCTACACTCCGGATGTAGAAACATCCTTCACTATATATGGCAATAACAACTTGAGGAACCACTCTAGGAGGAACTCTGGCGGTATAAAGGCTTTAATTAACCTCTTTCATCTACACCACTCTTGAATATGATCAGAGATATGTGTGGCTTTATCTTGCTGAAATGTTGAAAAGAGTTCAGTACCAACGTCATAACGTACTGGTAGCTGGAAGTGATTAAGAAAATTCATCACAAGGTCATCGAACAAAGCGAAAGCTACCCTAGGTAACTCTATATACCATTTCGCGACAGGCCCTGTAAGGGTGCGTTGAAATAGTCTCAAATGGATTGGGTACTGATGTAAGGAATTCGAAGAGCACCATAGGTGAAACATAGTAACATGTTCACTCGGATCCTCTCCCGGTTTTCCCTCGAACTTAGGTATGTCCAAAGGAAGGTTGGTAGGGACAGCCGGCCAAGCCGAGTCATGAGTGACAGGATCATTTGTCAATCTCTACAAGTCAGGAATATTGAGCATTGCGAGAAAATGGAGCCTAGGATGATGAGGTCGATGGACCACTCCCTGATTCATATAGGTTTGATTACCCCCATGGCCTTGGCCATAGTTCCCTCCTCCCATATAAACCATATAGGGTGACGTGGAAGCACCATTGTGAGGTATACCTTAACTAGTAGGAGCTACAAATCCATAATTAGGAGAGCAAGTAGGTTGTTGATACCCACCCCCATAAGGTGAAGAACCCTGTCCATACTGCGTCCCATAATATGGTCCATAGGTCATCACATGTGATGCCCCATGAGACACTTTGTAGGTAGGAATATACGCTCCAAAAGTAGGAATATACATACTAGAAGTAGGGATATATGCCCTGGAAGTAGTAACATGACCTCTAGAAGCATGGACATAACCTCACCAAGCAATGGGCGGTATGTAAACTTGAGATACAATCGGTCTAGTAACTGCAGTACAGACCTGAATCGTAGCCATGTGTCAACTCAAAGGAACACATGAATAAGGTGGAGGGTGGATATTTGAAGAACTAGGGAGAGAGGATGAAGGGATCTGAGTAATCAAGTATGTACTATTCCCTATCGTCACTCGTCTCGGATCTGGTATTCTAATAGGATCACTAAACCTAGACCTAGGAGGAATATGTGATGTAACTTCCACCACTAGGATGGAAGGTACAATGTGACTAGTGCTCCCAAACCTCTCCACATGGTAAGGAATGAGGGTGCCCCCAGGCATAGTGTTAGGCTCAAAGTTAGATTCAACATGAAATGCTGAATCATGTGTAGGAAAACTAGTCATACCATAACTACCATAGCTAGTGCTGGCAGGTTCAAAATGAGTCTCAACATCCTCCGGCATTCCATACCGGTAACGCGTCAATGAGGAATCAACCCTAGAGTGAGTAGGTCTATCATGCATGGTTCCTATCTTAAAAATCACAAGACCTAAATCAGCTAAGTCAGGTGAAGGATTGTAAGTAGGATTAAACTCCCCATCGTCTACACGAATGGGAGAAGGTGTTTTAGGAATACCTTATAAATGGTCTACCATGGTGTGTGAATCAATGTGTGACATAGTCATCCTAGACTGTCTAGGTCTCTCTCCCAAAGGAGGAGGAGAAGTAGAAGATAGAATTCCTGCTAAATGACGAGAATGGTGAGGAGCCACACCCGAATCCACAATGACTCAAAAAGTAGAAAATACTCTCTATTTACATAAACCCTAGGCCAACTATCATGCACAGAGCAATCACTAATAAAATCTAAAGCCAAATGAAAGCAAATAAGGGATGGATAAGTGAGCTCCCGAATGAAGCAGGTATGTCTCTCCTAGGAGAGGCTTGAGACTCCCATACACAACAAGCGGAGGTACGTAACCAATTATTGTGGCCCTCAGCTTCAACACGTAAAGCGACTATGCTGTCCAACCCCAACTTGGCTGGGACACCCGCAGAATAACCCCTGCAAAGTACCCCCTTGATATCCTAGGTAAGGCCACTAAGGTCACCTCAATATAATCAATTCTCAGGTAGATAGTCGCAGGCGGGGTTGACTATATCGGCATGGTAGCAAAGCCCGAAACTCTCGAAAGAGCCCCCAGATACGAATACAATCCTGGAAATATCTCCGGTGCTACTCAGTTATGACTAGGGGTCATTCCAATCAATAACCATTCACACTGCCTTGTGCTTAATTCTCTTTTGAGAGGAGGATCCTGAGAAATACTGGTTATACCAAGGATTTCACACACTCACCTGGACAGACACATACATGTTGTTGTTTAGTGATCTTGGAGAATTGACTTACAATGAAAAATTCCAAGATCCTAAAACCTAAGCTTGTTGGTGCACCCTATAAAAAAAAAGAGTGTAGTTCATTTTAATTTAGCGTTGATTTTAATTGGCTTTATTACTCAAAAACGGGATATGGTCATGCAACTAATGGTGTTATGACACAACATGAAGTAAAATGCACACCTAACAATCAATGCAAATGCATTGTGTCCATGAAAACAGGATATGCTACTATGTGAAATGCATATTTTTTCTTCAAATGATGAATGCAAGATTTCCTATATGAAGTCCTAAGTAATACTCCAAAGCAAATCTAGTGCAAGTACAATGCAAAATGCAAAATGCAATGCATGATGATAAGCAAATGTTTTTGGATTTTTTGAAATAAAATGAGATGCAAGAAGCAAAAGAATGATTCTACAACCCCTAGACTCTACAAGCACACATAAACAACACTCAAGAAAAGCACTAAGGTAAAATAACTCTAATGCACTAATCTCAAACAAAAAATCGAAAATGCCATGACAAGAACCTTCTTAAAATGAAAAAAATTAGCCTAAAAAAATGTTTATGGTCAGAAACTGAGGTATAAACAAACTCAGGTAGCGCCAAAGGAGACTCAGCAAATATCAAAATTCACCTAGCAACAGCTTAACTTCCACAAAAAGGAAAAAACAAGGGCATACATGACTATTCGCAGTAAACCCACATGTATACACGGAAATTGAAGAGAAACCCACATGTATATGCGACTGTGAGTTAAAAACTTGCGTATGGGAAGAAAGGTGCATAAAATCAAGGCAAACAAACATGGTGAGACAAACTTCACAGCAATCCAACTCTACCAGGCATACATGCCCCCAGACCTGACGCAAAAACAAGAGAGAAAGAGCAATTCAAATTCATTGAATGATGAGAAAACAACCCCCAAAGGACAACTACTAGGAACTCCCCAGTGGAGTCACTAATTCTGTTACGGAGAGAAATTTCTATGGATTGGGGTACCACAACAGACAGCTTGACTCCATAAATCAATCCTTTTCAATATGCAATAGAAATTACATGTCTAACACTAAAGGATCAGACCTTGTACCTTATTCTGAACAGTTGAAGTAGATCCCCGTTGAGATTTCCAACTTCAGCTTGAATTGATAGATTACTTCCTCAACAACAAGTAAACAATACAAGCATTCCATATATCATGGTGTTAGATCTATTCTGTCATATATAATCAATAATGTATAATCATTTGACATAATCCAATGGATAAAATATTCATTCAAACACACATTATTGGACAGGAAAAGATATTTCTATTAATATAAATCAGAGATTACAAGATACAACCTCTAACGACACGTCTGTGAACTGGAGAAACTGAATCCCCCACTTGGGCCTCCACCACTTCAATCCTCCATCTCTCGATAGCAAGCTCACAAGAAAAAGGCAAGCTTGGGAAGAACACAACAGTTCTCCAAGGGACAAAGCGATGTAGACTCAAGCATAAGTTTCGGCAACAATGGACTATAGTTTCTTTGCTCTCAATTCTCTCTTCTTCCTTCAATGTACCAAGGGGTTTCATATATAGCTTTTCAAAGAGGTAGTGAAAGTTTGAATCTAAGAAATCTCAAGGCATATGGAAGGCTAGGAGTCAAATGAGTTGGATCCATGTCAAGGAAAACTCCAAAAGGATTTGGATTTTGTACACATCCCGATGTACGCGGTTTTAGTGGTCAAACACGCGTATATATGCGCTTATAGGTTTAAAAGTTGTGTGTATCATTTTTGACATGTTTTTAGGGATGACCAAGGAAACATTAAAGGACAAAAAATGGTCCATGGGGTCTAAGGAGTCTGCAGCGGGACAGGGGAAGGCCATACAAAGTGTGATTCACTTGGAGTGGTGAAATCAACTATAATAGTTGTTTATGCTATGTAGAGGTTACGTGATTGCATCTTACTAAGGACTACGACAATAGTGGTAGATATCAATCCATTTCAGTATGTTTTGTCCTGACACATAGTCGAGGGAAAATTAAACAAATGGATGGCCATTCTCCATGATTTTGACTTGGATTTTCAACCTGTCAAATAAAAAAGATCCTTAGTTTTTGCAGAGCTTATTTCAGAATTTCTAGTGGAAGAGTATGTCGCAGTTGAAGCAGACTCATTCCTAGATGAGCACATTTTTCTGATTTCCACCTCTGATCCTTGGTATGGAGATATACTTATCTATCTCCAAACTCTGAAGTGTCCTGCGATATTTTCTTAGGAAAAGCGACACAAAATACACGTACATGCGAAAAAATACATTATCATTGGGGATAATTTATACTATAGAGGGGTATACTTTGATTTACGTTGGTGCCTCACCCACGAAGAGGCTGAGAGTGTCCTAAATGATGCCCATAGTGGAGCATGTGGGGTTCATTTATCTAGGTTAGCAACGACCCATAATATTTTGTGTGTTGGTTATTTTTGGACCACAATCTTTAAAGATTGTGTGGAAGCCATGAGGCAATGTCATCCTTGTCAACTTTACACTATAAAGATGTGGTCACATCCTTCTCCACTATTTCATGTCATCATAGTTGGCCCCTTCACCAAGTGGGGGATAGATTACATGACATGCAACCCAGTCTCGGCTGGGGGGCACAAATACATCATTCTCGATGTTGATTACTTTACGAAGTGGGAAGAGGAAATGCCCACCTTGAGGGATGATGGGGAAACTATAGTTTTTTTCATTTTCAACCAGATTATCGCTCGTTTCAGTATTCGAAAAGAGATTGTCACTGAACATGGCAGTCATTTCCAGAATAGTATTATGACCGAATTGGCTACTATGCTAGGGTTTTAAAAAAATCACTCATCTTCTTTATACCCGCAAGTGAATGGTCAAGTCGAGGAAGTAAATAAGACCTTGAAAAGTATTCTCAAACGTACTATTAACGTAGCCCAGTCAAATTGGAACATTATGCTATATCCTACACTTTGGGCATACCAAACCAATATTAAAATTGCTACCGAGTTCTCACCTTTCCAACTCATTCATGGGGTGGAAGTAGTAACTTCGGTTGAGTTTGGAATCCCATTACTTAAAATTTCCATTTATGTGTTACTTGACACGACTGAACTAGAAGAATGTTTGCTACATTTGGAACATCTAAATGAGCAACATAGAGATGCATTAACAACAAACAAGACTCATAAAAATAGGGTTAAAAATCATAAATCGGTTAAGCCTAGAATTTTCTGTGAGGGGGAGTTGGTTTTTCTTTGGGATCAAGACAAAGAACCCCTAGGGGTAGGGAAATTGAAGTCCGTGTGTTTAGGACCCTACATCATGTCAAACGTTTTTAAGAAAGGGGCATATGAATTAACTAATTTTGAAGGAAATAAGTTGTCTGAGCCTAGAAATGGGCCCTACCTGAAGAAGTACTATGCTTAGGCTTAGCACTTTTTCTTTTACTTTTATTGTATGTACTTTTATGTATAATAGTTAGCTAGTTTGTGTTCTTATATCATCTGTTGGTTGTTACAGATGTCTTCTGAGTGGTTCATAGTTTTTGTAGATGGTGTTATTTGTCACACTTGCAACCTGGATTCAACCGTATGGGTCATTTACTCATCCTCGGGAGAACTAGTGGCCTCTGGAGGTGCTTGTCTAGGTTCTTCTACCAATAATGTGTTCGAATATAGGGTTGTCATTGAGATTTTATGGGATTCCTTGTCATATGGCATCACTTAGCTAGAATTCAAAGTTGACTCTCAACTGGTGGTTTCTAAGCTCAATCAAGGTTATCAGGTGAGAAACCCTATCATGTTACGTCATTTTTTGCAGGTTATATTACTTGAAAAAAAATTCAATTATATTTCATTTAATCATATTTCACAAAATAAAAATTCATTAACTGATGCATATGCGAACTATATCTTAGATTGGCACTTANATATATATATATATATATATATATATATATATATATATATATATAAATCCTTCCATAAGATAGGTCGAATTTTGATCCTTAGATCCAGTCATAACTGTATAAATATACAAAATTTGGATCGCAATCTATAAAATGCCTCTAGATATATCCCTGATCACCATGATCACCTTGATCACCAACATCATCATCATCACCAGCTTCTTCAGCTGCAATAGCCTCTGCGGCTTCTATATAGAGTAGTACAACCCTAACTACCCTTCGCATAAGGCGTATCAAGGTAGGTGGAATTCCTACAACAAGTTCCTGCATGATGGAAAGGATATGCTCAATCTATATGGTTAGGACTCTTTGGGTAAGCTTGGCCATCTTCCCCTTGAGTACCCTCATCAAAACTTGGTCTTCCCTTGCTGTTGGTTGCACGTACATCCTGGGATTCCCATCAGGGAGGACATGCCCAATATTTGCATTTTAAACATTAAAATGGATTAAAAACTCTTATACATATTTATATATCTTTACGATAAAAATTCATAAAAAATTTAAAAACATAAAAAGTAAGATACCTAGTGCTCCCCATACTCCTCCTGGAGGAAGGATGAGATCATTGTCACCTCAAAATTCTAAACCATCCTATGGAAACTGCTATAGTGCTGGAAACTACTGCCCCCACCACAAGTAGAAATCATCATCATACACACTCTGAATTGATCCACCACTGCCCTAGCGAAGGAAAATATCTCCCCACCTGGTTAGTCTAGGCGGACGAGGAGAGAATTATGCAAGTGGCACCGCATGGATGATTGTAGGAACTCTCTCAAAAAAGAAGGCCACTAATATACTTGAATACCCAAAATTCTTCCGACAGCCTCTCTTACAGTCAGAGAGTTGTTTTTTCATAATCGGGATTATTTTCAAGCACCAATCAAACACAGTTCCCTATAATCACTCTACAACAATCATCATTGGTTTCAAGTGGCAAGATGAAGTGATGAAGATCCTGCAACCCTCACTATATTACTTACCAACACCTATAGTGAGAAGTTAGTAATATGCACAATAGGGATGCATGATCCATTTTTCTGACTCTCGGCCATGCAATAGGTGTACACATAATCCCAGACACTCATGGGGTCACCGCCCCTGCCAGTACCTTCGAGGTTGATAGGAATTACCTGTCAAGACAATCCCGTGATGAAATATATGTCTTCCAAATTCACCTCGAAGATATCACCTTGAAGGTCAAAATCCCCAAGATCATGGTACCAATAGCTAATCAAATGTTTGAGCAAGCGAACATTGTTCTGCATGGGTGAAGTGCAAAAGAATTTTAGTAGCCCACTTTGTTGTAATGCTTGCACAGTGGGGAAACTATGGAGTGCATCTTGGTCCATATCCTTGTGTTCTCACTCCCTCCACTCCAACACCATGGTTGAACCTTCCCATTTGACCAAGATTTAACATTAGAATCCATCAAAATTCCTTTAAGATTGGTCATTTTTTACTTTTTTTATGTCACACAGTACACACGACTATCTTTTAAATAGGTTGCGTATGACACACGGGTTTCCTTCAGGCAGGTTGTGTGTATAATGCATGTATGTGACTGTATAAGTCTCCTACCCACATGTACCATGTGGCCTCCCTAGGGCAGGCTTAAACATCAAATTTTTGCATAAAATTGAAAATTGAAACAGTTAGAATGGATGAGAAAGGAGAGCTAGCTTACCTGGCACTTGTGGAATTCGAAATAGTACATCAATTTGTCCACAACGAATAATCCAAGCAATAGGTAAAATGTTGCCAAATTGGGTAAAACCTTAAAATGTTATGTTTGATTTGTATTTTTGAACTATATATAAGAAAATTTTCAATTTTTTGGTTTTTAGCCTATAGTTTGAAAATTACTTTTATATTTGAACTAATACCATGTTCTTTTTCCTAATGCAATAGGTTCAAGGTTTTTTAAAGTTGTTTTCCACTCATATAGGATAGTTTTTTGGTCCTCCATGTGCCTTTTTTCATCTATACCTAATCCACTTTTGACCCTAATATGATTTTGTTGACCACATACTATGGTGTTTAACCATTTTTTACCCAGTCTACATCATTGTTCTCCTGTGGATAGATCCCCCCTTCCATGAGTACCTTAGTTTAGAACACGTTTTTGTCTTTTGGTACTCATGCCACATTTGTCATAGGTTTAGGGGATCCTTCTTATATATTTTTCACGCCAAATTGAGACTCATTTTGGTTTCTTTTTACAAGCTATCCCCTTTATAAGGCTCCCTTCCCTTATGGAGTTTCTTTAGGCCTAGGTCTGACTCCTCAAAATATACTTGATTACCGAGTAAACGTGTCCATTCAGACTCGTTAAGAATATGTCAATGGGAATCCACATTGGTGGTAGTTTATCACTTTTTCAGACCATGTGGACTAATACAAAAAAGGAAAAATATATTTTCTTCAAAATTGAGAAGAGTATTCTCAAGTATAAGTTTATTGCTTTTTCGGACCTGAGGGACTAAATTCATGAAAAACGAGCACCCAGTATGATCCTAGTTTTCTCTTTTCATGCTATGGACCTAAACATGAAAAATATTTTGAGCGTACTTTATGCCTTTGTCATGCTCATTAAACCTTAAAGAACAAAGCATCGAGTTTACTATTGTAATCCCCATTTCTCCTAACCAAATGGATCTTTTCGAGTGATCTTGCTTTCCTTCACACTCATAAAACTCAATCTATATACTTCTTTTGAAGGGGCATTGGGTAGGTGTTAATTTAATCTTTTTTGGACCTTCCTAACTAAGTACAAAAAAAGGTGTGCCTTACTTCTTTATAAGCTAGGAGAGTTCTTCTGTGGTATGTTTTATAATTTTCTGGCCTTAGAAGACTAAATTGGATGAAAAAGAACCCCCTTGGATTCTTCTTCAGAGTTTTCAAACTCTCAAAATATGAAAACACCAACGATCATGTACTAGTTCGGGCTCGTAAAATCCACGAATCGGTGAATTTATCAAGCATTATTCTCTCCCCTCTTCAAGCTTGTAAAAAATGAAGAGAGACTTGAGTTGACTTTCTTGGACTCGTTTTAACAGGAAAGATAAGGAAGAAGTATTCTTTTTCGGTTACGAATGGTGGTAGCATGTCCTCCTTGAACATATCATTCTCTGAAATTTTTGATACTCATGTTTCAGTGTACACTTTCAGCTCAAGTATTACTTTGAGTTTCTTACTCATCCACTTATCCTTTATACACGGGGAATCTGATCATGTCTCCTACATGACAGATAAGTTTAGTTGTCCTATTGGAAAAGTTAAAATCCGCCTTGGTTCATCTCTATGTCATGCTCACAACTCAAGGATCTATCCCGGCATCTGACTATTATCTTGATTCCATCATTATCCTGTCTAAGTGTCACTTGTGTCTACCTTCCTACATCTAGTTCCTAGTCACTCTTGTGATCTGTTGGAGGATCTATTTCCTTCCTCATCATAGTATGGTTTCTCATCAGCTCTTCTTGAAGATAAAGACCTAGTGTTTTGATGATGGTACCTTAGGATTCACTACCATTATTGGTGAAATCCTTTACTTTAGTTGTCAATTTCACCTATTGATTGACAACCTGTTGAGTCCTTTCCATGTTCAATTTTAGCACATCTATTCACATGGTAAGGATTGTACTGGTTTCCTTGGATTTTGATGAAGACCTTAGGTTCACCTTTATATCCTAAGTTGTGCAATATTGTTATGTTCAGTTACACAGCCTCTAGATTTTGAAGACTCATCATTGTATATTGTGGCTTCTATCCACCTTTTTAATATATGTGTTCTTGTACCCGTATCATATGATGTAATCAAATATTGTAAAGGATCAAGTGTTCCAATATATTGAACACGGCATCCTCAGATATTATTTTGTATTTGAAATTGATATATATTTGTTTCAGGTACTTCCCTTGTTGCCTTAGACATTTGATTTCTCCAAGATGAATATTGTAATATATTTCAGCCATTGCTTCCCTCTGACCTCATCAACCTAAATGGAACTTTTCCATCCAAGTAATAACATCCACTATGTTGGGACACAAAAGGACAAATAGGATTGAAGTGGACGAAACACTATAGATGTGCCTAACCATTGATGCATGATCTCTAGACCAGCCTGATCTATTTTATTCTAAGTTTAGGGTTGCAAGCACTCCTATTTGGATTGAAACTCGTGTATCACATGGGACTAGTTTCATTGCAACCCACATGTTCATTGGAAAAGTAAGTTTCCTTTGTGCAACAAGTATGTCACACATGACTTGCCTATATAAACACTCGATTGTACCTTAATTTGACATTAAAAATATAAATCATGATTAGATGAGATTAGTTGGGCCTTAATCCATAACTATCCCAACTATCTCAACCATCCTAACCTTCAAAATTACTCTATTTCCCAATGTATAAATAGAGGCCTTGGGATGGGGCCAATCAATCAATTCTAGAAGAGCAAAGTTATGCTGATGGTATACCTTCAAATTCTTGGAGTGGTAGAACTTAGTTTCTGGGTTGCAGAGGAGTCCTTGTGTCAAAAGCTGGGTTGTATTCTCACATATTCATTGTTTGTTAATAAATAGAATTCTTCTTCCAATATTTTTAATGTTCCTTTCTCATGTATATTGGTTAAGAATGATTTCAATTATGTTATTAATATGCATTTCATCTAAACTCTAATATATATGTGTATGAGATATTGCTTGAAGAATTGGCTCTTTGCAGGTGAAGAGAAGAAGCCCTAGAAGCTTTGGAGAAGATTGAAGTAGGAGAAGACCAAGCTTGGATCAACTGTCATAAATTGGGTAAGCCAAACTCTCTTACTATTCCTATTTCATTTTCTGTAAAAGATGATTTCCTGCAAGTCTATTAGTAAGTTGGTAACCCCACATCCTATGTTACAAGGGTGTATTGTCCTGTACAACACATACACCAACTTAAAAAGCATCTGTCATGTCAATATTTTGTAAGTGGTGAGATATGCCCATAATACTGCTTGAATATTCAAATCCCAGTCATCACAATTTTCATTACGTACCTTTGTGAGCACGTGCTCCAACACCTTGTTGAATGCCTCAACTGTCCCATTTGCTTGTGGATGATAAGGGGTACTCTTTTTAATCTGTATTTGAAGCTCCTTTGTCAATGAACTAACCGTGCGATTGATAAAATGACTCCATTTATTTCTCATTAATATCTTTGGACACCCAAACCAAGTAACAACCTTGTCAAACAGGAACCTTTTTATTGTCACAATGGTGCGGTCTACAAATGTTGCAGCCTCCACCCATGTTTTTAAATAATATATTTCTATGATGATGCACCATGCACCAGTTCTATTTCTAGGTGTGTTGATTGGTCCCACAAAGTCCACTTCCCTTTTTTCAATTGGCTGCATTGTCACCTGAGGTACTAATGGCATATCATCTATCCTTAACGGTTTTCCAGTCCTCTGACAAACGTCACAAGTCCACGCATAGTCCACTGCATCACCATTGATATTTGGCCACCAAAGCCCTCCGTGGAGCACCTTCCTAGAAGTAGCGTGGCCTCCATAGTGTCAAACTACAATGCCCACATGTGCTTCTACCGATACCTGGCCTTGTCCATGTGGTAGGACACATCATTGTAAGATCTCATCTTGTCCTAGCTTATAGATTTGTATATCGATCAAATGGAAATTCATGGCTCGAACAACCAACTGCTTCTTCTGACTTGTAGTGATCCCTTCCAGTGTTCCCATCGCAAAAAAAATGAATGATTTTCTCATAGTATTCCTCAACCATCTCAGCTCTGAATGCTTGCACATCTGGAAACCCATCCTCAATTTTTGTTGGTTCCTCACCCATCTCAATTCATGATAAGTGATCTGGGCCTGCATTCAAGCGACTCAACTTCACAATTATCTCAAAATCAAACTCCTCGAAGAGAAGGAACCAACGACATATCCTCCTCCCCCCCCCCCAACACAAGATTATTCACCAGGTATTTCAAAGCAGAGTGTGGTCCATGAACATCTTGAAATGACCTCCCAATAGGTAATGTCAAAAATTCTGTATGGCATATACCATTTCCAAACATTCCCTCTCTGTTGTAGTATAATTATTATTTGTAGACGACAACTTCCAACTAGTGAAAGAAATCGAGTGATCAATATCACCTTCACCTAGTTGTGCCAAAACCACTCCCAGTGCAATTGACAATGCATCAACATGAACATGGAACTCCTTCCAATCAGGGAAATCCAATATCAATTTGGAATGGATCTTATCCTTCAATGTATCAAAAATTCCTTAACATTCTTGACTCCATACGAATACCGCATCCTTCTTTAACAACTTCTCGATAGTGGTTGTGATCACGACATATCCTCTGATGAACTTGCAATAATATCCTGTGTGTCGTAGTGTCACTCTATGTTGCTTTACATTTGTAGGTGGTGGCAAGCTCACATTAGGGGAATTTTGAGGTAAAAAATGGGCCTCATAAGGGATATATTAAAATATTATGAACTAGGCATTTTACAGTGAAGGTATACTTGACAACTCACCTTTCCACTACATTAAATGTACAATTTAGATAACCATGGTTCAGTTACATACTAGAAACAAAAATAATAACAAATGTTATATTGAAGTGACTAAAAGCTAATTTTAATTTCCAAAAAATGTGTAGTACTTAGATGCATTCATGTTCTTTAACTTGGATATCACTTTTAATAATAAAATGTAAACACAATGAAAATACAATCAAATATGTTTTAATAATAAAATATAGACACAATGAAAAGACAATCAAATAATACAAAATGAAAAAACATCAAAATTTTCAAATTTTCTCCAACCACACATTGAAAAGTGAAATTTAAAATAAAACGATATATATATTTTCTTAAATTTTGATTATAACTTATGTTCTTTTGTTTTTTTATATAATTTATGTATTTTTATGATATAATTAATTTAGTGTTTGAAAATTAAAATTTAAGATAACATGTCTCTTTTTAATTTTTTATTATAACTTATCTTTTCTAGGTTCTTAATAAAATTTACATCTAATATGCTTAACCCATTATTCGAAAATTTAAATTTAAAATAATAAATATATCTATGTATTTTTTTAATTTAAATTGCTTGTTTTCTTATTAAACCAATTTATGTGTTTTTATAATGGAATTAATTTAGTTAAATATAAAGTAGGATGTTTATGATTTGTATAAAAATCATTAAACCACTTTATGTTTTTTTTTCTATATTAATAACTTAATCGCCTATTTTTTTTTAATTTTTTTCTACATTTTAAAATATATATAAATATCTTAACATATTCATTATATATTCTAAATTTCGTGTGTGTGTGTGTGTGTGTGAGAGAGAGAGAGAGAGAGAGAGAGAGAGAGATGAATCAACAGTGATGCCAGTTTCATACTCACGTGATACACGGTCGATTCCAACGGCTTCAATATAACCCCTAGGCACGACCAACTATGAGCTCAACTTTCACGCACATTTCGTCGAGACTCAAACCGCTGACTTGTTAAACATCATATATGTCTTAACATAACTTGCAGTTTCCCATTGACCTACTTCCCTTCCCCTTATTAATATATTTATTATAAATTCTAAATTTTAAAAAAATTAAATTTTGATTTTAATATAGGTTAGCACCCATATTTTATACTTAAATCTAATATTTAAAATTTTATTTTAATAATCTAGAATCTGAGTTTTTCTTAGCTTTTAATTAATTAATTGTAATATAATTTTGTAAAATATTGCTTTTTATTGTAATTAAATAAGTTAATATTTAATATTTTAAACTTTGATTTTAATATTTTGTATAATGTAATTTTTTGTAGTTTTTAATTAATTGTACTATAATTTGATAAAATATTACATTTTATGATATTTTGTTTATAATTTGATTTTTTGAAAGTTGGTTTTTAAACTGAGGTTTTTATGAATATATTATTTTGTAATGCTTTTTATTGTAAATTTTTTATACAATTCTAATAATTAAATATTTTAAAAGTATTAGAAAAGTTAATAATACTTTTTAAAAATAAAAAATAAAATAAAATTCAATTATGATATTTTTGAGATTAAGAAAAATAGATGAATATATCATATATTCATAAGTAAAAATGTGTAAATAAAAGATATTTTTAACATTAAGAAAAATTAAATAAATATAACATATATTGAAAATTGTGTAAAGACATTCATATTAAGTGAAAAGATATATATTGACTTTTTCAAAACATATGAAGGGACAATAATATATTTTATTGAAAAAATGTGAAAAGATGTTAATACTTTACTCTAGGCATAAAAGTAATAATATATTTTATTGAAAAAGTGTGAAAAGACATTAGTACTTTACTCAGTGTAAAAGTATTTGTATACTACCATGGTTAACCATGGATTTTGATCAACCTTTTAGAATATAACAAAGAAGCAACCTTAACTCAATTAATTCCTACTCAACTATTATAGATGATGTCATTCTCTAGATTGTGATTGGTTCTTATAAAGTTGATTTTAATAGTACTTTTTTGTGTTTGGAGGGCCATTTTTTACCTCAAAATCAACGCAATCTTGGTTGGGTCAACCAACAGTCCTTGCTTGCAGACAATGTGTCCCAACAACATCCCAAAAGGTGCACATAAAATGCAGTTCTTTGAGTTCAGTGAAATCTGGTGCTATCAACATCGCTCTATCATCAGTCGCATATTCGCCAAATGGTCCCCAATCAATCCATGAACCGTCCAGTCATCCATGTAAACTTCCATAAACTTGAGAATAAAATCCTTGAATGCAACAACAACAATCCTAGAGAATATCGCAGGTGCATTCTTCATTCAAAATGGCGTCATAGTGTACTAAAAACATCCCCATTTAGTAACAAAGGTTGTCTTGTAGTGATCTTCTTTCACGATCTTAATTTGGTGATAACCAGAAAAGCCATTGGTGAATGAATAGATTTCTTGACCTCCCACTCCTTCTAGTACCTCATTAGTGAATGGTGTCAAAAATGGATCATGCAGACATGCATCATTCAATTTCCCGAGGTCGATACAAATCCAAACCTCCCCTGTCTTCTTGTCTTGCACTACCATGGGACTGATCCATTTCGATTCCTCAACTAGTTCTATTATCCCGACATCCAACATCGTGTCGAGATCAGCTTTGATTCTCTCCTTGTATCACATATTCAAGCGATACGACCGTTGTTTCATGGGCTTCAAATCTGGTTTCAGTGGGATCTTCATCTCTCTCAGATCTCCCAATATCCCCTTCATCTCAGAAAACTTTGTAGGAAACAAACCTTGGAACTCATGCAACAGGTCAGTGATATTCACCATTGTTTCCTCATCCTAGTAGTCCCCAACATTCACGAAATTTGGTTTCTCTTATGGCCCAATGTTGGCCTTCCAAATTTTTAATGGTTGATTCATTGGACCTTTCGGTACATTAGGTGCTGTGACATCCCGACTGCATTCTGTCTCTGGAATATTGATGTTCCATGGATCATCGCCATCATCTGGTCCTCCTGTTACAATGTAGCACTCCATCATCCTGCATTGGACATGTTTCATCTGGATCCACTGGATATGCAACTTGAACTACCTTTAGAACGATGTCACAGATGTGCTGTAGTGCACTATGAATAACCAAATTGGTATCCACAAAACAAAAGGTGTGATTGAAGCAAAGTGTCAACTGTTCTGAAGTATTGACCTCTCTACACAACTTAGCTGATACATACCACAATCACAGCATTTCATCCAACGTGTGAAAAAAATAATGTTACCCACTCATCCTTTGGTCGCGATGCCCACATGGTATGACATACAAGTAGATGCACACTAGGATCAGCCCACCCATCATACCTCTCTGCGTGGTACTTTTCTGCTTCACCAAAGCAAACTATTATAAACCTGTGACACTATGACCACCCATTAATCAACTTCTTATTTGTTTCCCACCAACGTGCTGTAGTATCCTTCAATGCTTCATCCAATTCCAACAATCATCATGGTTCTGACACCTTATCCTCAAATTCTACTAGAAACTCAAACAACTCTAGTAGTCCTTCATATTCATGTAATTCAACAATCTCAGTCGTGACTCGGTGCAACGAATGAGTAATTAGGACACACTTCCGAATTGATACCTCATGCATCTAATTCTTCCATTCTTCTAAAGAAACATCAGAGTCCGAAGATGCAAAGCTAGAGCTTCACCAACTAAGTTCACCATCGACAGTCAGATGGATGTAATCCTCTGAGATTTTATATGCATGATCCCATCCTGCTACATCGTATTCCCTAACTAGTTCAACCTATCTGCATCCTTATGTAAATTCCATCGGAGCTATGACTCTGATATCATTATTTTCAAATGTCATCACATGCTTCTTGAAATTAATCACCGCCAAGATTTCATTAGAACATCTAATCCCAAGTAGTGCAGGATATGAGCCTCTTCCATCAACAACTTCAATAACATAAAAATTGGTATATGTCTTCATCCCTTCAACTTCCCCTATGAGATGTGAAACTTGCCCAATCGGTGTTACTCTGGCTTGGTTAGCCATTTGTAGCTACATTGGGGACCAAACCAAGCATGGGCTCCCTATATTTTCCCATGTCTAATTTGTTAAAATGTTGACATCTGAGCCTACATCCAATATGACTGAATCTACCTCGTAATCCCCAATATGAATATTCATTCTCATCTCTTTCCATGTCTTTTTCTTATGCAGATAGTTCACAGTGGATTCATTTTTTCCTTTATTTGGTCAATGCAACTGATTCACGATCTCAACGATGGCATCGAGATATGTTTCTAGCAACAAACAACTTTCAAAGAATTTCTGCAAGGTACCATGCTGTTGCGATGGTCCTGCTACTAAAGTTGAATCAAAATAAGTTGGAATTTCATAAACATGAAAATTACTTGTATATTTTCTTATCACATTATGTGCTTCAAAAAATGTGTATCTCTTGGCATCAACATCAAATTGTACTTTCTTCTTTCTAGGCAACTGGATTTGTGGGAATGGAATATATTCTCCTATCATCTCACCTCCATGAGTAATGACAACAAGGTGAGCATCCTGCATCTTGGGTTATGCCGAGATCATCATAACTATCGACCCTTGATTCTGGTTCAGTGGAGGATTCACTGGTCAGTTCGCATTCTGACTCTGAATCTGGTTTTGGTTCTGGTTATGCAACTGGTTTCGCTTCTCATTCTGGAACTTTGGAATGTTTCCTTCCTACCACTTCGTGATTAGCTGTAGATAGTTCTCAATAGTGTGGCAAACAACGATACAATAAGTACATTGTTCTTGCAAGTTCAAAAAATATCATCGATAATGTCCCAGTACTCCACAATTATAACATTGTACAGGTATGCGACCCTATCCTCCTCCTTGACCAGAACCTCCACGGAATCCTCCTTATTTATAATACGATGGTTTATTGAATTTTTGTTGTTGTGGGGGATTCGGCTGTAATTGCACATACTACAGTTGAGTATAATGTGGCTGCTCTAGAGCCAGCTACATCTAGTTGTACTATGGTTGTGGCACAAACTGTGGTTGCAGCTGCAGCTGTAGTACAAACTACATCTGTGGTTGTGGCTGTGGTACAAACTGCATCTATAGTTGTGGCTATGGTACAAACCGCGTCTGCGGTGGTGGGTGTACCACCTGTGGTGGCTACTGCGGTTTCTACACTATTCGATGGTGTTCTCCCTTCACATAGTACATGTCCATTGTTCTATCCTAGATTAAATCATATGCGCGACCATCCTTATCTTTATGCCCAACATACCAGGAAAATGTGCAATACAAATTTGTTAGCTTCATGACCATCTTCTACATATACCTACAATATTCATGTCAATTCCCATAAACTTGGAAGATACGAAACCATGGAATTCTGCCATAACTTAATGGATTTGGCACTCCCGACAATAGGTAGTTTCAAAAATCTAGGCATTGATATTCATGATGTCCTTCTACATGACATCGAGTAAACCATATTTCTCTATGCTTCTCTTTCCCCTTCTTGATATATTGTAACTGGATCATCAATTTTTCAAATTGAGACTAAATCTGGGTCATGCCAACCCCATTCTCACCAAAAGGTGAAGCCTCCAATTTCATCACAATCTCTAGAGCCTCTCTCTGCATCGCAATCCTTTTATGCATCAACGACATTCTGATGAGTAGTACTAATGTGGCAATGAACCATTCCTTATGCTCAATGTCACTCATATAAAAAATGACTCTTTCCATCAATGTCTTGAATCATTGATCAAAATCCCAAATAGTTTCATTTTTATATTTCTTAATCTCCCTCAACTTTGTGATGTATTGCGCCTTTGATTTTGGTTTCTTTAATTCTTCAATCAATCCTTTTCTAATTTCAGCCAGATTCTTTGCTGGAGTCCCCGTAGGAACTTGTACAAAATTCATGAACCAATCCATTGTGCAATCTTGACAGTCCACACTGCTTCACACATAAACCAATATTGTTTGGGATCCTTAGTCACGTTCCCATGAAATATACGTAACTTCACATATCATCTGTCATCATGGGCCTTCTTCCTACAGTCATTGATCCGCTACTATTAGAGTGTTGGTGGCACGTCGGGAAAGTCAGTGTCGAGCTTTTATTTCTTCCTAAGTGTGGCACAGTGCATGGAGGTTTGGGTACATTGTTGCTTTGGGTCAGTCTTTCCTCGAGCTCAGGTGTAGCCTGGTCGTCTCCTTCGTCATTGTAGGGTCATTGTGTCCCATGTGGTATTCTCTCATGGTATCGTGTTTCAATTGTAGTAGGACTCTCTCTTGTCCTCTTCCTCTTATCTTATTGAAACCTTTCTCCTCCTCTTGTAATACCACTTCCTTCCTCGTATTCACTCACAGTCCCTTCATAACTTCCATCCATCCACCCCATTTCATTCCATCCAACCCTCATCTCCATGATACCCGCAGCTTTCACACACCAGGGTTTTACTCGATAGAGTTCATCTTCAATATGGCTTTTCACATATGAGCATGTTAATAGATAATTGCAAAGATAACATAAACCTATGTCTTGGTCCATTGAAGAACTCCCTTTCTACATTGCTGTAAGATTTAACCGTGTTGACTATGAAATCAGTGATGTATCCCTCCAAGATGCTGTCAAGGAAAACATCAATTACCCTTGATGCTTCGTTGTCTACCTCATGCACTTTCTAGATCAGTTATGAAGTCTAGCTAGTTGGTTCACCTCCTTGTAAATTTGTCTTTCGATAGGAAAATCACGCCAACCAATCATACAAGATGATCAAAAACTAAGAGAAAAAATGCTTGTGTATATCAGAATACAGGTGCCTCGCCATCCACTTTTTTGTCATTACTCAAAGGTTCTGGTTTTCTTTCTCAGCAAATTCTTGTGTCTTCTGGTCAAACGTGTCTTGAATTTATGGTCTCGTCAAATGACACAACATGTCCTCGTTCCCCTTTAGATTATGGTCGCAATATTAGAACCATCCATTGACACAGATCAGTCGATAGGGTTTCACTCTCTGTGAACGCCCAAAACATAGCGATCTCCCTGAGCACTAGCCTAGAAAGGTTTTATGTCATCCATCAACACCTGCAAAGCAGATGAAGTCTTACCCGAGGTGTTCGAGGGAGGAATTTCGGAACCAATTTTATGCAATATGAAGTAGGACCATGCATCCACTGTTGACTCAATGCAACATTACTTAATAGATACGATCGTTCATATTTACAAATTCATGTTGTCATTTAGTGGATCAGATCAACATACTCAAATTGGAACATAAGCATCGATGCATAAAACAATCTATCAAGATAGCATCATTCATAATAAAAAAACATCATTCACAAATATGCATCATTACCCAGTATTTATTCACATTTACATCGTGGAAACAGGAAATACAAGAAGATGTAAAAAGACATAGTATTTTTGTCCAATCTCCGTCATGTCATATTAGCCTTCACAGCAAAATACAAGTTCCCAAAAACAGTTCCTCAATTTATCTCTTACACAAGTTTGACCTCCATATTATCAACAAATTCGAAGATATCCAAGGATGTCTCAATATTCACATGCCTAGATCTACTTATAGGATTGCGCCTTTATATTGGTGGTCCACTTAAGTCAACTTCTTAACTACTTGGACAAAAATATCCAAAATAATGACCACAATCCACATAATGCAGTCCAAATATACAAAATATGACCAAAATACATAAAATTTGGTCAATCTGCCTTGCATTCCAACTTTCACCATTTCATGACATCTTTGACCTTGTGCAGCATCTGCGATGCTGCGCAGCTAACTATTCTCAAAACTGCCTGCCAACACCCTAGAATTCAAAAGTCCTAAAAATGAATCTATGATAAAAAGTATGATAAAAGGTAAATTTACAATACAATAATTTATTATAATTGTGGATAAAAAGCATGATAAAAAACATACCACATTAATTATTGGATAAAAAGGTGATGCAAGTTTGTATTCTATGATAAATTGCATGTGTGGCATGCACCTTCAAGACCTGATCTTTCAGTAATGGAGATATTATGTGAGGATTAAAATGTCGAGAAAACTAAGAATGAAACATGGAATCACATCAACCAAAACCTTCACCTTGCAATCATGATCCAATGTTGGTGAACCGTGAACCACTGTATCCTTTATATAGAACAAAATATCCCCTGATTTTCCTTCCAATACTAGAAATCGAGGGCTCAAATAAGGTATCAAATGAAATTGACTAAAAATATAGTAGAATTAAATGATATAACTGAATTAGAAGGAAAATGGAGAGAAAAATAACTCTTGGGATCCTTCATTACTAAAAAATGGGGGTGAAGGAATGATTTGAATAGATTTTCTCTAGAAATTGGAGGCGAAATATAGATTGGAGGGAGATTTTGTTAGGAAGAAATCAATTTTTTTCATTTTCCTCATTAATATATAGGAGGATATTCATTTGGGATTTATTTTTTTCTAATAAATATTGGGTGAATATATTTTAGGTGAAAACACCCTTTCCACATAAGAAAATAGCCCACTAAAATTTTGTAACCACCTTAATATAGCCCATAGCCCATGGGCTATATATAGCCCCTAAAATTATCCATTTTCGTCACATATTTTTCTCTATGACATATTCCTTTGTCATGTGAATAGAATATTCATATTCTTGAGAAGAATTCTAGATAAATTATTCTTATCTTTTCCTAGGGCCAATAGGCCCCCAACACTCATATGTGGCTCGTCCCAGACCCTTCTAATCCAAAGCTTCTGTTGTGATGACCTTACTTTGAAAATTTTGGAATATTTTCACTATCTTGTTTGTTACCTACCGCACCTCTTCTTTTTCCTTATTCAAATTCTCCAAAAGGTCGGAATTGATGTGTTCCAAATTTGTAATAACTGTTGACTATAATTCTTGTTGCACTTTCTAATGTATAAGCTGAATAATTCATGTAACTCTTTATGCACCTTCTTGTAATTCTGCGACTTTGCCAGTCCTCTATTGTGATTGAGTTAACAACCCTATGACTTGTGGTTGTATTTTCTTAATATCAACAACCTTAGCCATCTCTACTAAAGGAAATTTGTTCATATAATTATTCATTTGACTCATATGTGTCTCAGAAGTGCGCAAATTCTCTATGAATTTCTCCAACTCTACATCATCAATAAATGTTTCCATGTCTGAGAAACTTGTTCGACTTCCTTGGCACACAATGCCTCTACCTCTTCTATAATTTTTGTGGCCTATGTTGTTTTTTTCCTTCTTTATTCAAGCATGTTTGGTGGTGTAGTGGGTCTCACTTATGCTTCCAACTCTATGACCTTTTTGCTGAGGTCCTCTATGATTTCACTAAGTTGAATGACCTTGTCTTCTGTAAACATTTAATTTTTTATGGCTTCATCTAGAAAATTATTGCAAGAAAGTGTTACATATTTTTAGAGTCAAAGCCTATTATCTTCCTAGGTTTTGTCTTTCTGCTCAATTTATTTTATTGTTTTCTTCATCTTACTAACAATATTATTTGATGCTCTAACTTTCTTGAACAATGCACATTTTCTGACATTCATTTCTATGACTGCAGCATTCTGGATTGTAGAAACTTCATACAACAAAATTTGAGAAAAATATATGGTGGCATGGCCCAAGTTCTTGGCCATGGTATTCAACTCTGTTTTTCCCCAAGTCAAGTTTTTCTCCCACCATTTGAGAGTTTTTTGGTGGAATAGGTATTGACACATCAATCATTCACTCTTCTAACGAGCTAGGTAAGTATTACACTGCTGTCAATTGTGGTCTATAGTTGACCATTACCCATGCTTATTTTACTTATTTTTGGAGAATCTGTAGTACTTTTGTAATACTACTTGTTATATTTATTTAGTTCCCATCCATTCTCTTTAGGGTTTGTGTATCAAGTTATATCATTGCTTTCGCTAAAACGTTAAAATCATCACTGGTAAGGCTAACAATTCCTATTGTTTTGTTAGCCTTCATTTGCTTATTCCTTATCTTAGGATTCTCTATATTCTCCCTCTTATCTACCACTACTGGATCTATTGGGGTTGCAATAGAATCATTTTGGAAAGGGTTGGGATAATTTTGCGGATCTTGTGTTTCTGGCGGTGGGTCCTCTCCATGTTCTCCATCCTTCTATGTTTTTTGATCATGCTATGGAAGATATTATTCTATAGATATTAGGTCATCAGTGACATGGACTCACCATTCTTCCATCAGATCTTAGGTAATGGACTAAACTTCTTCTTTAGATAGCAGGTATTGTGTCACTAACCATTGGTGTTGTGGGTCTTGTCACACCTGCAACAATATAGGATGGGGCCCAATTATAAAGTTAATAACATTTTTAAAGCACTGAATCGTGCCCTTTGCAATTCTAGATTTCTTTTTCACATGATATCACAAGGCATCTCTAGGCCAAAAGAATTTTACATTGTTGTCTCTTTGTCTCTCCTTTATATATTTCTTGAACCTAAGATTCTGGTATTGAGCTTCTTGACATTGAACTGGTATATCTACCCCTTGGTATTTTCCTGGTTCTTCCCATGCGACAAATGAAAAAAAAATGAGTAAACATGAATAATGGAATGTGGTGCCTTTTTCCTACGACTCTTTCACATATGTTAGAAAATTGTTTATTAGATAGTGTGACCATTTCATTTGAACCCCCATCACACGGAGTTCAACAGTTGCAATATTTCTTGTAGTACATTGGTTTGGTCTCCTCCTACACACCAACTTTATGGATAAAACCTTAGATGCAAACCAAATAGTGTGGTCATTGATGGAGGCCGTTAAAAATACTCTGGTATCTCTGAACAAATAACACTTATGTTTTAACTTATTCATCATTAGAGTGTCCTGGTCCTTTTTGAAAAATGGAATTGGGTTTATGCCTACAAGTGGAAGTCCTATAATAATTTCTGTCATCTTAACATCCATAGAAATGTTTGGTTAAGCCATAGGAATCCACTGTGGAATGATACCAGCAACTGTTTAACACAAGCATTAGCATTTACCTCTGTGCTTTGGCTAGAATGTGACATGTACATCAACGATAGTAAGGATATTTAGTATAGTCATCTTTCCTATTCTATTTGAACTAGGCACTTCATGATATCTAGTGTATCTTGTACNTATATATATATATATATATATATATATATATATATATATATTGTAATTAATAATTGTGTGGAGCTAAAGGCAAAAGTTCCACCATCGATTTGGTTTTGTTATGTTCGATGATTGGAATCGTTCCCAATGGTATATTGTGATATACAGCACATAATAGTTTTGGCATCATGTAAATATGCATTTTTAATAAAAAGAACCCCAACCAAATATGTCAATGCAACCATATTGAAAAGGGCATGATTATTCCCAAGGATAGGGGGGGAAATTGTTAAACTTTGGACCTATGGGGAAAAGCCATGTGTCAACCACCCATTGAATACTTCAGCCGTTAGTTGGGAGCAATTATTGCTAGGTAGTTGTGGGTGGAAAGTTTTCCCACATGCACACTCCACCAGCAGACTCCACCACTTCACGTGGGCAAGGGATTCTTGGAATCTCCCACTCTCTCCATCGTTTTGGCCCATCTTCACACAGGGGGACTCTCTCTCTCCATATTCATGCACAAGATTGTTCCCAGTTTTTCCTTCACATAGTGAACTAGAGGGGCGGCCTTAGGACACAATATCTATGTGTATGTTCTCCTTATGGATGTGTGGTCTGTGTACATGTTTTCCCCTATCTAGGATTGAAAATTTGACTTTCTCTCCATTTTCAGACTGTGTAATGTTCCCATTGCTTCATTGTGAGATGGGGCTATTGTTTTTTCCCTGATTTGTGGTTGTTGTTGTTTTCCCCACGTTGTTCATTTGCTGTGGGTGCAATTACTTTTTAGGTTTCTATTGAGTCATTTTGGCCACACTAGGGACAAGAATAACTCTGAATCACTTTGCTTGACCTAAGCTACGTTTACCATTGTTGGGTTGTAACCCTGTGTTCTTTTGTTTTCTCACAAAGCTGTGAATCGCTTATTTTGTTGCATGCAGGCACTAGTTGGTATTTGGACTGTATTGGAGTGGGGATGAGGGATTGGTTTTCTTGACAAACCTGGTGTGTTTGGGAACCACATAGACAGAGCTAGAGGGTTGGATTTCTTCTCCACAACCCTTGAGTAGCACTGGAAGGGAGGTCAGGGCTTGAGGGATTGTGTAGTAGAGAAGGGACTGATTTCCTTGTGTTGGATGTGTGTGGGTGTCCTAGAATTCAGGCTAGTTCTAGTGTAGGTGTCCTTATCTCTTCAATGAGCTCACCAGCTTAGCATTTAACGTTTCCCAGCTCCTTGATGGCCTGATAAATCCACGGTGTTGGCTTGGCTAATGTTGTGGATGGTCTGATATACCCAACTATGTTGGCTTGGCTGATCTGCTATTCTGTTTATCCTTGGCTATGTGTAAGCCTGCTTGTTTCTTATTCCTTGGGGAATCATGCCCGACTCGGGGGTGGCAGCTTTGCTAAGAGATTAAGGAGCACGCTGGCCTATGGTTGGGTGGAACGTTGCAACGACGTAGCTGGTTGCGGAACAGTTCTTATAAGATAAGTATTCTGACTAATTCATCTTTGTGTTTATATTACTGTTTAAATGGATTATAATGAACATGTTGAATGCCTGAATGAATGTAGGTTTGCTTTTGTTGTGTATATGAATGACTATGTATCTTAGTAGGTTTTATGTTTTAATCATTTTTATTTCAATTTATATGTATGTATATGTTCATGGGGCTAGTTTCCTGGGTTTTTATTGACATGGTAGCATCCTCTTCGCCGGTATGAGAGTCGGGAACATTACAATATGGTATCAGAGCCAACGTTATAGCATGGGCCTGAATAGAACATGAAAGGTCAGGTAGCAGAGGCAGGTTTCCTTCTACCCAGTAGAGATAAAAAATGTATGCCAAAAAACTTCCACAAAATTTTTCTAAGTGCTAGAACTGTCGGCTCATCAAAAAACTTAGTGGGAATCTCTTCCGATGCAATGGAGAACTAGGCAAAATCCCACCTGATGAAGTACAGTCGAAAGAAAATTTGCAGAAAATTTTCTAAGTGTTTGTCAGCAGTCGATGAAGAATAGTGGATGTGGGAGCCGCAGTTTCGACGGATATCAATCGAAGACCGCCGAAACGCTAGCTCAATTGAGTTGAAAGAACATCTGATATCGACTAGCAAAGATCAGTTAATTGGATCACTGATGATTAGATGATGGAATCACTAAAACGTCACCGTCATTGGAGAAAATTAGTTGTTAGAGGAGATAACGTAGCAGAAAATGTCAGTGAAAGTTAGTGGATGAGACCACCGAAACGTCGACGAAAAATAGGATATGGGATCACTGATGATTAGATGATCAAAGTGCCGATACATCAGCAAAAGAAAGGACAATTTTAGTGGATTGGATCGCCGATATAGCAGAGAAGGTTAGTTGGACGGGCCGCCAACACGTTGGAGAAGTATAGAGGATCGGACCACTGATGAACGTCATCATTTAGTTGAATGGACTGCTGATAAACTTCAGAAAATTTTAGTTGTTTGGGATTCTGCCATTGTGGCTGCCATGTGGACTAGCATTTCGGCAACTATAAGTTCAAGCGCTGATGCTCTGGTCACCAATGCAGTGGAAAAGTTTCATTTTAAAGCACCAACGCATAGTGTTTAGAGCTCTGGTTCACTGACAAGTGTTATGGTCCGCAGAACCCACAGACGGTTTGCTGCCCATCGTTGCAGCCACCTAGAGAACTATCTACCCAATGAATAGTGGTTCTGACCATCGATGCAGCATTATAGATTTAGTTTCCTCACCAAAGCCATAGGAGATAACGGTTCGTATCGTCGATACTTCATGTTGTGGTGATTAACATTTCAATCGCCGACACACACAACAGTCCTTGGCATCACCAATAAATTGTCTGAGAACTTAGACGACCAGGGATCCGATACACTGGAAAATGTTAATTGTTAGGGCCACCAATCAGCGTCGAAAGAAAATTGTTGTTTGTATCATCGAGGTGTCAGAGAATTAGTGGGGAAGAGATCCAGTTGGGAAAACAAAATTTTGGGTTTTTCTAGAGGGATTTCTCAGCAATTTTTTCAGCTGTTTTTCAGTGGATTCCTCAGCAGATTGTCAGTGCACTATAGGCTGAAAAGGAAGAAAATTTTGTGTTTGAGCAAAATTGTTGTTTTATGATTTTTCCAGGAGAAGGTAAGTAGTTCTATTTTTTTATCAATGTTATGGATCTAACAATTGTGTTACTAACATGTTTGCAGAATCCTAGACACCTTCAAGGGTAGTATTCTAGGTGGTATAGTTTGGTAAATAAGTGGTGGTTCAGTTATGAGAACCCATGATGTATATGATGCTTAGGATTCTTACGATCATGCAAGAGATTCCATGGGAGAAAATTTCTATAATGGAAATGATGACATAGAGTCTAATGTAAGGAGATTCCAAGAGACACTGTCATATGTTGCAGCCACCATGAGACGCTTGATTAAGGCCCAGGAAGAGCAACATTAGTTGAAAGCTGCTATGTTGTAGAGTTTGACATAATTACAGAGAAAGATAGAATCTAGACGGGGTACAGCAAGACTGAAAGGCAGTAAGAGTAGTACTAGGAGAAGGAGAAGGACTTCTAGTGGGTCATCTAACTCAGAAGAATCTAGTGGGGATACAAGCTCACCTTCTCATAAAATAAAAGGAAGGAGACACCATAGGGATTTCTCTTGGGATGAATTTAAGAAGGGTAAACCTCCCACATTTGATGGTGAGGTAAAGACAGGACAAGAGGCTGAATCTTGGATTCTTGGGATAAAGAAGTACTTCCAAGTTCAGGATTATTCAGGAAACATGAAGGCAAGAGGTGCCATATTCAATATGAATGGAAGAGCATCCATTTGGTGGGAACACTTCAAGAAATTAAAGAGGATTAGTGAAAGGATAATTAAGTGGAAACAGTTCAAGAAGTATTTCAAGCAGAAATACCTCTCTGATAGGTATTATGATGACAAGATTAAGGAGTTCCATAGGTTGATATTGGGACAACAGACCATGGAAGAGTATGCAAATAAGTTCTTGGAATTATTGAGGTATGTTTGGTACATTAGGGATGAAAAAGTGAAGGTCCAGCAGTTTCTGAGTGGATTACCTCAGTCTTACAAAGACAAGATTGATTTTTACGAACCTGAAACTCTTGAAGAAGCAATAAGGAAGGCTAAGTATTACTATGAGAAAAGTAAAGGTAAACCTACTTACCATAAGGCATGGAAGGACAAGAAGAATGATAATTTTGACCAAAGAAAGAAAGGTTTCAAACCTTCTAGATTCAAGAATCAGCAGAAGCAGCCATACCAAGTTGCGAGTAATCTAGTTGGAGTGACAGGAGAAAAGCCTAAAGATCCACAACAAAATAAAAGACCACTCAAATGTTGGAAATGCGAAGGACCCCACTTGTGTAGATATTGTCCACTCAAGAATGAGAGCACAATACTAGCTTACAACATTCAAGAAACAAAAATAGTGGGTCAAGTGTCAAGAGTGGTCCCTCAGATTTATGCAGCACTGTAGGACCACTAGGCAGATGACTAGTCAACTGTGGTTGAAGTTGCAAGTAAGATTGTTGAGCAATCTGTTTCTATTTTGATTGACTCTGTTTCTACTCACAGTTACATTACTCCTAGAGTAGTGGAGATTTGTGCTTTTAAGAAATTAAATCATAGGAAATCTTGGTTAGTTTAGCTAGCCACTGGAACTAAGAGAAAGGTCAGTGAAGTCATGGAGAAATTTCAATTGGTTATGAATGGATTGATCACTTGTGTAGATTTGAATGTTCTACCACTTGGTTCCTATGATGTTCTCATTGGAATGGATTGGTTAGAAGCTCACAAGATAAAGCTTGACTGTTATAATAATACTTTTGAATGCATGGATGAAGAAGGAAACCCAGTATTTGTGAAAGGTATTCCAAAGGTGATCTCAGTAAGGCAGGTTTTAGTAATGCAGTTGAAGAAGTTATGTAGGAAAGGTTTCCAGTTGTACGCAACTCATATTTTGGAGCCAACAGGAGATGAAACTCCTAGGTTGGAGGACTACTAGGTGTTATAGGAATTCAAGGATGTGTTTCCTGATGAGATTCTAGGGATTCCTCCAAAGACGGACATTGATTTCAAAATTGAACTTGTGCCAGGAGCAGCACCAGTGTCCAAGACACCCTACAGGATGAGTACAACAAATATGCTAGAGTTGAAGATGCAACTACAAGAGTTGTTGGAAAAGAACTATATTAGGCCAAGTGTGTCTCCTTGGGGAGCACCAGTTCTGTTTGTAAAGAATAAAGATGGTACACTCAGGTTGTGTATTGATTATAGATAGTTGAACAAGATTACTGTGAAGAACAAATATCCTTTACCTAGGATTGATGACCTCTTTGATCAAATGAGAGGAGCAAAGGTATTTTCCAAGATTGACTTGAGGTATAGTTACCATTAGGTGAGAATCAAGGATGAAGACATTCATAGGACAACCTTCAGAACAAGGTATGGACATTATGAGTTTGTAGTGGTACCGTTTGGTCTCACAAATGCACCAACTACGTTTATGTGCCTTATGAATAGTGTCTTCAGTAGGTATTTGGAAAATTTGTTCTTTTTTTCCTTGATGACATTCTTGTTTATTCTAAGAATGAAGAAGAACATAAAGATCATTTGAGGTTGACATTGCAATTGCTAAGGGAGCATCAACTGTATGCAAAGCTGAGCAAGTGTGACTTCTATAGAGATAGAATTCAATATTTGGCTCACATTATCTTAGAGGAGGGTATATCTGTGGACCCTTAAAATATTGAAGCCATTATGAATTGGCCTACTCCAAGAAATGTGGTAGATGTAAGATCTTTTATGGGACTTGCATGACACTACAGGAGATTCATTGAAAGATTCTCTAGGGTTGCACATGCCATCACTTATTTGCAAAAGAAGGGGATAAAGTTTGAATGGACATCAAGGTGTGAAGAAAGCTTCCAGTGGTTGAAGAATCTTCTCACAAGTGCACCAGTATTGAAAGTTGCAGATCCAGAGAAAGATTTTGTGGTGTGTACCGATGCATGCGGACAAGGGCTTGTAGGAGTCCTTATGCAAGACAACCACGTGATATGTTATGAGTCGATAAAGTTGAAGGAGCATGAGAAGAAATATGCCACCCATGATCTAGAGCTTGCATCCATAGTACATGCTCTCAAGATGTGGAGGAATTACTTGATGGGCAAAATATTTGAGCTCAGGACATACCATTATGGTCTGAAGTATCTATTTGGTCAGCCTACTCTGAATACCAGGAAAGTGAGATGGCTAGATTTTTTATGTGAGTTTGATTTTGAAATCAAGCACATGAAGGGAAAAGAGAATAGGGTAGTTGATGCACTCAGCAGGAAGGTGTATGACATGCATGTGGAATCCCTTAGTATTTTCCAATCAGATTTGAGGTAGCAGATTGTTAATTGTACTACCATAGATGAATTGTATGAGCTAATAAAAAACAAATTGTAGCAGCAAAGTCTTGAGAAGAGGTATGAGGGATATAAATTGGAAGAAGATGGAATTCTTACTTACAAAGGAAGAATTTATATTCCAAATGTAGTATATTTGAGGAGAGTTGTTATGGATGAAATCCATCAAACTCCATATTCTGGTCACCCAGGATACCAGAAGACAATTGCTACAGCCAGAAAGCAGTACTTTTTGCTAGGAATGAAAAAGGATATGGCTAAATACATTTCAAGGTGCATGAAATGTCAGGAAGTAAAAGTTGAACACCAACACCCAGCAAGTTCGTTGCAGCCTTTGCCAGTTCCAGAATGGCAATGGGAAGTTATTTCCATGGATTTTATTACAGGATTGCCGATGACTTGGAGACAACATGATTACATTGTGGTTGTGGTGGACAAGTTGAGTAAGGAAGCACATTTTATACCGATGAAGTCTACACATAAGACTGATGACATTGCAAAGATATTCATGAAGGATATTTTCAAATTACATCGATTGCCTAAGGCAATAGTTTCTGACTGAGATGTCAAGTTCACTTCCAAATTTTGGAAGGGTTCGTTTGCAGATTTGGGTACAAAGCTAAGCTACAACACTACATACCATTCTTAGACAAATGGGTAGACAGAGAGAGTTAATCGAGTACTTGAAGATATGCTTCACATGTACATGATGGACAAACCAACCAACTGGGAGGATTATTTGCACTTGGTAGAGTTTGCTTATAATAATGGACAACAGGAATCCTTGGGGATGATTCCGTATAAAGATTTGTATGGAAGAAGGTGTAGGACACTGGTGACTTGGGATAATCCAGTGAACAGGGTTGTGCTTAGACCAGAATTGCTCAAGGAAATGGAACAAGAGGTTATAAAGATCAAGTAGAATCTGAAAGCGGCACAGGACAGAAAGAAAAGATATGGAGATAAGCATAGGGTGAACAGGGATTTCAGTGTTGGGGATCATGTTTACCTCAAAGTGAGGGCAAGGAAGAGTTCCTTGAATCTTGGAAATTGTGCCAAGCTATCACCAAGATATTGTGGGTCATTTGAAGTGCTTGAAAGAATAGGTCCATTTGCATATAGACATGCATTTCCTGCTAGTAATAGAGCTCATAATGTTTTTCATGTTTCTTTTCTTAAGAGATATGTACATGATCCTAACCATGTGATAAATTGGGATGTGATTCAGGTGGAACCCTAGGGAGAGTTCGAAATGGAGCCAATGCGCATCCTCAATAGGAAGGTCAAAATACTCCAGAACCAAGCCATAGGGAAGGTAAAGGTGCAATGAGAGCAATACGAACTTGAAGAGGCTACATGGGAGCTGGAGGATGCCATGTGATTAGCACATCCATTTTTTTTCAATCCTGCGGAACACTAAGGTAGTACCAGTGTAGCGTTTTGTTCAAATTTTGTAAAGCACTGAGGATAGTGCTATTGAAGGGGGAGAGGAATGTAACATCCTAGTTTTGACCTTGATGCATTAAATATACATGATATATACATACATATATATATATATATATATATATATATATATATATATATATATATTGTAATTAATCATGGTGTGGAGCTAAAGGTAAAACCCCCACCATCGATTTGGTTTTGTTATGTTCAGTGATTAGAATCGTTGTCGATGGTATATCGTGATATACAACACATAATAGTTTTGGTATCATGTAAATATGCATTTTTAATTAAATGAACCCCAACCAGCTATGCCAATGCAACCATATTGAAAAGGGAATGACTATTCCCAAGGATAAGGAGGGGAATTGTTAAACTTTTGACCTATGGGTAAAAGCCATGTGTCAACCACACATTGAATACTTCTACTGTTACTTGGGAGCAGTTATTGTTGGGTAGTGGTGGGTGGAAAGTTTTTCCCACATGCACACTCCATCAGCAGACTCCACCAATTCATGTGGGAAAGGGATTCTTGGACTCTCCCACTCTCTCCATTGTTTTGGCCCATCTTCACGTAGGGGGAATCTCTCTCTCCATCTTCAGGAACAAGATTCTTCCTGGTTTTTCCTTCACACAACAAACTGGAGGGGAAGCCTCAGGGAACGATATCCGCGTGCATGTCCTCCTTACATATTTGTGGTCTATGTACATGTTTTTCCCTATCTAGGATTGAGAATTTGACTTTCTCTCCATTTTCAGACTGTGTAATATTCCCATCGCTTCATTGTGAGATGGGGTTGTTGTTATTTCCCTGATTTGTGGTTGTTGTTGATTTCCCTACATTTTTCTTTTGTTGTGGGTGCAATTACCTTTTGGGTTGTTGTTGAGTTGTTTTGGCCATTCTAGGGCTAAGAACAACTCTGAATTGCTTTGCTTGACCTGAGCTGCGTTCACCATTGTTGGGTTGTCACCTTGTGTTCTTTTGTTTTCTCACAAAGCTGTGAATCGCTTGTTTTGATGCATGCAAGCAGTGGTTGGTCTTTGGACTGTATTGGAGTGGGGATGAGGGCTTGGTTTGCTTGACAAACCTAGTTTGTTTGGGAGCCACACAGATAGAGCTAGAGGGCTGGCTTTCTTCTCCACAACCCATGAATAGAACTGGAAGGGAGGTCAGGGCCTAAGGGACTGTGTAGTAGAGAAGGGACATATTTCCTTGTGTTGGGTGTCCTAGAAGTTAGGCTATTTCTGTTGTAGGTGTCCTTAGCTCTTGAATGAGCTCACCAACTTAGCATTTATCCTTTCCCAGCTCCTTGATGGCCTGATAAGCCCACGGTGTTGGCTTGGTTGATGTTTTGGATGGCCTGATAAACCCAACTATGTTGGCTTGGCTGATCTGCTATTTTGTTTATCCTTGGTTATGTGTAAGCCTGCTTGTTCCTTATTCCTTGGGGAATCATTCTTGGCTCGAGGGTGGTAGCATTGCTAAGAGATTAAGGAGCATGTTGGCCTATGGTTGGGTGGAACGTTGCAGTGACGTAGCTGGTTGCGGAACAGTTCTTATAAGATAAGTATTTTGACTAATTCGTCTCTACATTTATATTACTGTTTAAATGGATTATAATAAACATGTTGAATGCCTAAATGAATGTAGGTTTGCTTCAGTTGTGTATATGAATGATTATGTATCTTAGCAGATTTTATGTTTTAAGCATTTTTATTTCAGTTTATATGTATGTACATGTTCATGGGGCTAGTTTCCTGCATGTTTAATGACATGGTAGTGTCCTCTTCATTGATCGGAGGGTCGAGGACATTACCTTCTTCATGTCCAATTATATAATTTTTTGTATGTAGTGATCGACAAACATCAGCTTCTTAAGGTTTGGAAGTATGTTCTGTGATACCGAACTCCTTGTAGAAAAATTGGTGCTATCAATGGGTATCATCCATTCTTCAGAAATCTAATATTAGGTCCATAGTATTGTATAGATGGAATATATGGTGGCAACATAGTCACAGAACCTGGTTCTTCCTCCTCCTTTGGTGGTGGTGTTGGTGGTGCTTTCTTCTTGCAATTTCCAAAGTGCTTCCCTATTGATAAGCCAGGTGGTTCTCGTTGTAACCTTACTCTAGCGATGAATGGAATTTGTTCAGGTTCTTCTGCAACCACGACCTATGGTGTAACATATCTGGTATTGTATTCCATATTAATAGTGGGTGATGTGGTCGTGACACTAGATTCTGTAATTGTACTCATACTGGAAATCAAAATAACCATGCTCTGCAGAAATCTCATTTCATCTCTTGTAGTTGTAGACATCAATCTCTCTCTTGAATGTAGTAGAATGAACTGAAACTTGGGTGCGAATGGTTATAAAATTTAGTCATTCATTCCTTCATTCCTCCACATGAGTAAGAAATTAATGGAAAGGTAGATGTACTTTCCATCACATGGGATGATTGTTAAAATGATTATTAAGAAAATTCTATGCATACCACCACTCACCTGTCACATCAGTGGTATTTATTTTATAATAAATATGGAAGTGACCAAAAAGGAATTTTCCACAATATCTCATGCATTTAAGTTAATTACATCCAGGTGTCATTTCTGTGACTCCAATTCAACTTGCGACAACAACCATATTCCTGTGACCTGTATTCAACCTTTGACATTTTCCTTTTATTGTGACAAATGGATTGTCTTCACCATCATTTCTTCGCTTCCGATAAAAAAAGAGTCTATGACAGTTTTCCTCTCTCCATGACATACTTGCGTCCTATGCTATTTTTGTTTCTTCTTATGACAACTCATAACTTGCGATCAAAATTTTTTAGAGGGTTTTTTTTTTCAGTCGACTAAGTGGCGACTATCTTGATAAGTCTTTATCTGAATTCAGTTTAAAAATCCTTTGATATATGTTCCATTTATTTTTTGCAATTTCACTGATCCTATGTCAGTAATGCATGTTACAATATACGGTCTTAGCTAGTGTGTTTTTAGCTTACCCCGATGCTTTAAAACTTTACTATCATACAAAATAAAAAGTCCTCCAACCAAAAATCACTTGTTCTTGATATGGTGATAATTCCATACTTTATGTTGTTCTTTCTCAATGTTTTGATGATATCTTGCAACAAAATTATCTTCTTCTAGTTGTATTAGTTGCAATAATATTTCCTCGATAGCACCAAAATTTTTCATCTTCGTGAATGCAAGAACCCTTAGGATCAGTACAATGTATTCCATTCTAATCAAAACTTATTTTCTTTACACTGAGAGAAATAAAGTTTGGCTTGTCAATTTCTTACAGGTCATGATTAATGCCCATAGTAATGAAGAAATTTTCTAATCCTAGTCATCTCTTTGGACATTGCTAATATTTGCTAATGCACTCTCTGGGATTTTGTTAAATGCTTAAACAACACCATTCACTTGAGAGTGATATGGCATTGTATTTCTATGCTGGAACTGGAATTATTTCGTCAGTTCCTCAATCAATTAATTGAAAAAGTGTGTGCCTTTTTCGCTTATCAAAATTTTTGGGCATCCAAATCTAGTCACAACATTTTCGAACAAAAAATTAGTAGCAGTAAAATATTTTATTGGCACTACTTCAACCCATCTAGTCAAGTAGTCATTCATATTAATTATATATATTGCACATGTGCATTTACCTGTTCTTCTAATGGGGTGCACAAAATCAACAGACCATTTGTAAAATTCCTATAAAGTTATTTGGGGTACTAATGGCATTTCATCTCGTCATGATGACTTTCCAGTTCTTTGAAAGTATTATCAGGCGTCTACATGCATGGTGGGCCACCACAATCATGCTTGCAATATATTTTGCACTATATATTTTCCATCAAAATGGCCTCCTGCGATGCCACCATGTGCTTCATTTAGTATCATTGGTCGCTCATATTCCAAGATGCAGTGATGAAGAATCTCATCAAGGCCCATATTGTATAATTATTTGTCGATCAACTGGAAATCTATAGCTCACATAATTGAATGTTTCTTCTATGCAGTAGTAAACTCAGTTGGTGCATAGCCCATTCTAAAAAATTGAATGATGTATATGCAATGATCATCAAACATTGTTATCAAAAAAAATTGTGCATCAGGGAGACTATTGTTGAGGTTAATAAGATATTCTCTACTTTCAATCCTTGAAATATGGTCTGGTCCTGAATTTAGTCGACTTAGTTTAACAATAACTTCAAGTCAAGTTCCTGAAAAAGGAGAAGCCACTAGAAAATATTCCCCTCCAACACTGGCTTATTCACCAGTTATTTCAATGTTGAATGATGATCTATGTACATTTTGAAATGTCCACCCAACAAATATTGTCTAAATTTTTGCAGAGCGTATACGATAGATATTCCTTCTCTTTCCTTCGTTGTATAGTTCTTCTCTGATGTTGGTAATTTTTTTCTAGCGAAGGAAATACGATGATAAATCAAGCCTTCACCAGGATTTTTGAGCACCACAACGAGCGCGACATATGATGCATAAACATGTACATGAAATTCCTGTTTTTAATCTGGAAACATAAGTGTGTGCACTGTAACCATTTTTTTATTTAAAGTGTCAAGACTTTCTTAGAAAATTTTCATCCACTGGAACTTAACATATTTCTTCAATATGTTCTTCATCGGAGGAGTCACCTCAACATATACTTTGACAAATTTTTGATAGTATCCTGTATGCGACAATGTTGCTCTACATTGCTTAACTGTGGTAGGTGGTGGTAGGTCAACGATGGCCGCAATTTTAGCAGGGTTGACAAATATTTCATTGCAAAAAACCACATGACCTAGCATAATTCCAAAAGGGGCACAAAATATACATTTCTTCAAGTTCAGTGAAATTTGATATTGGTGAAAACGTTCTAAAATCATCCCGAGGCTCTAAATATGATCCTTAATAAGGATAAATACCGTCCAATCGTCAAATTCGAACTCAAGAAATTTATGAATAAAATATTTGAAGGAAACCACTACTATCATGGAAAAAAAACCATGAACATTCTTGAGTCCAAAGGGAACTATCGTGCATTAGAAATAAACCCACTCCGTCGCAAAGGTTGTCTTGTGTCGGTCTTCCTTTGTGATTCTAATTTGATGGTAGCCAAAGAATCCATTAGTGAATGGGTAAATATATTGACCCCTAACAATCTCTAGTACCTCATCTATAAATGAAGTAAAAATGGGTCATGTAAACAAATATCATTCAATTTTCTTAAGTCGATGCAAATCTGCACTTCACTAGTAGTATTTTTATCTTTCACTACTATTGGACTGATCCACTTTGATTCTTCTACAGGTTCTATGATACATGCATCTAGTATTCAATCCTACTCTTCCTCGATTTTTTTTTATACCGTAGATTCAATTAGTATGGTCACTTCTTGACAAGTTTTGTGTCAATATTTAAGGGTATCTTCATTTCTCCTAGGTCTCCAACAATCCTTTTCATCTTTGAAAATTTTGTAGGGACTAGATCTTAAAACTCATGCAATAGATCCATGATATTCATGACAATCTATTCATCCCAATAATCTCCAATATTGGAAAATTTTGGATTCTCTAAGGAGCCAATGTTGATTTTCTTGAATTTTAGTTGATTCAGAAATTGGTCACTATAAATACCAAATCCTTTCACTATACGTGTACCTTCATAATCATGTATTTCTACATCGAGTGAGTCATTGTCATTAGGTTCTCCCGTCACATTATAGCACTCCATCCAATGATGGATTGTTGCACTATGTTGATTGAAGTTTGTTATTGCAAAATAGATATCTTCAAATATCTTTGTCTTGATTACTTGCAATGTGGCATCAGTCAACAGATGATCATTGAAAAATTCAAATATGTGTATGAATCTAGTATCTAATTAGTCTCATTCAATAGTCCCTTGTATTATTTCAACTAATGTATACCAGCTCCATGGTATCATGTTTAATGTGTGTATGAAATAATGAACACATTCCTATCATTGACATGCCTCCCATTTCACACAAAAATATTCTATATGTTCAATAGGATTAGTCAATCCTATTTATTCAAACAGTATAGTTGATCTATTTTATGAACCTTATCTCCATCCATCTTCGACACTGTGTCTATTTCGAGACAGATTCTTTATGTGAGACCCACCATTTGGCATGTGTTGATTTCAGTGAAAATTACAGGGCGGGAAAGCTATGATGTTCTATGACTTTTTCTTCAAAATTTGTCAAAAAATATCCAAGGTTAGGTAAAAATTCATATGTGGGTAGATCACATACCTCGATTCATACACAGCGCACAAACCATGTACATATTGCACACATTCTCATCAATACTTCATGCATGCTATAATTCCATTTTTTCCAATGCTTCTCTAGAATATGATGTACATGAACTAATACTCCGCCATCTAAGATTTTCGTCAGCTGTTGGATTTACATAATCATCCCTTGCAGATATGATTTTATAAATATGGTCGATATAGTGTCATTGTCATTCACTATTTACTATCTTGACGTATATTTGACCTTCTAGCAGATCAATTGGCGTGCCCACCCTTAGCTTTGAATATTCAAATGTTAATATTATTTTCTTAAAATTGATGTCAGTTTGATTATCAATCATCTAGTTGATCCCCAAAAGTGCAGGATATGGGTTTGTGTTATCAAAAATGTCAATTAATTCAAAGTCAACATACATTCGTAGGCCTTCTACCTCGATAGGAACCTGAGTCAGTCGAACGATAGGTAGGACTTTTGACTTATTTGCTAATCTAAGCTAAATAGGATACCACCCCAGTCATGGTTTACCCATGATTTCCCTTGTTTGTCTTGTTATAATGTTGACATAAAATCCAAAGTCTAGGATAACATAACCCATATCATAATCTCATATTTGGGCAGTCATCCTTAACTCGTGACCAGTTTTTAATCTTTTTCCCACATGATTAATTATTTTTTTCTAGTCACAGCTCTTCTTGAGGTTCTTCTATTAGAGATATCAATTCTTCCACAAGATCTTTATATTGTATTAGCGAAAAAAAAATTAAAAAAATTCTTTAAGCTTACTAACTTTTCCCGTCGGTTTCTTTCAAAAAAACTAATCAAACCTTTCAGGCATCTCCATTATTGGTCTTCTTGGTAATGTTGTAGTAGACACTGATGCTTGATTCTTTTTGACAGATTCTGGTCGCAGACTCAATAATAATTTCTTTTATTTTTGGACGTCGAATGGAATTTTATTTTGTGGTACTGGTCACACTTATGGTTGTTCATTTTGTGTTTCTTGGTATTCTCCGGTCGGAACACTTCCCCTTTTCACAACAAAAATATTTGGTTCCTTTGTCTAAGGAGAGATTTTTTGAATATTTTAGTTGGGTTTTGGATTTTGATTATGCAAAGGGTTTGGATTTCCCACATTTATGTCCTTCCACTTCGCAATCAATTCCAAACATTGTTCAATAGTATGATTAAAGTATTTTCAATACAAACATGTCTTTGTTGGACCTGCATAAAACCTGAAAAAATGTCATGGATTCCCACAATTATAACATATGAGTTGTCCTCTTCCACAACCAAATCCTCCACCTTGTCCTCAGCCTCAAAAATTTCCACCCCCCTAGGTTGAGGGTATTATTGCTATGGGTATTGATTTTCTAGATACTAGGGCCGAGGATACTAGGATTGTGGATATTGAGCTTCAGCCGGATCTGCTTACTTCTACTCTTCATTTTCCATTAAATAGGTGTCAACCATTTTCTCCCACGTCATCTCGAATTTCATGAAGTCCTTCTCATCATGGCCTATTGATTTACAAATTTTTTCATATAAAATATTTGGTGCAGTTACAATATTTCATAAGTACAAACACTCTTTTGAATGATGAAATCTAGTATGGAATATTCTACACCAAGGAATCCCTTGCATATTTATTAGATTCAATGATCTTGATGTGACATAGTTCATGAACATCAGTAAATTTTCCTTGTGGTGTCCTTTAGTTCTACATCTAGTACACCAGAGTTGTTTTTAGAATTCCTTCCCTTTTTTAATGTCCCAGAGTTGCAGCGTAAGGTTGGCTAGCTACGAATAGATTTGCATCATTCCTACACTAGTCTCTCCTACAGGTGAGGATTTGAGCTTCATGGCCAACTCTAATTCTTCAGTATGTGACACAATCTTTTGTTGCATCAAGAGAATCTGGATGTGTAGAAAAAACACTACTATGAACCACTCTTTTTGTTGTATGTCTGACATTTGGAATATTACTTTATCCATCAATGTCTTAATTCTATGATCTATGTCCCACATAGACTTAGTAGACAATTGCTTAATCTCTTAATATTTGTAATACACTGAGATTCAGATTTGGAATTTATGAATTCATCTATTAGTCCCACTCAAAATTGGTCAAGTGTTTTTAGTGCGACTACTGTCATAACCACATAGAACTTCATATACCAGTCCATCACACGACCCCTCAGGTTTTTTATCATCTTCTCCTTCTTTATTGCTTCTTCTTGGACTTGTTCCATGGTCCATACGACTTCACATAGAAACCAATGTTGTTATGGGTCTTATAACCCATTTCTATTGAATATCAATAGCTTAATATATATCATTCCCAACCATTATATGGGTCCTTGGTGATGAGATATAAAAAAATTTCTAGAAGGACACCCTTGTCCATTATTCTCAAAGTTAATATTACTTGTATTGACAAACCTACTAGGAGATGAGTTTCTAGATCTTACCTCCAAAGACATACGTGGGGTCATACATTTGTCATATTTGTACTTTGGATATGGGTCTTCTTGTTCTTCTTCTTCCCTTTTAGGAATAGGCTGGTATTCCTATTATTTGTCACAAGAAATTTTATCAAAGTGTGATGTCAACATGTAGTCTTCTCCTCTAGTAGTACTGCAACTTCCTCTTCTTATCTCACTTATTTTTCTTTTCCTAAGCTGAAATATCCTTCCACTTCTCAGACGTCCACCCTCTAGTGTAGTTCCACTATCACTACGGAACATCTCAACTTGTTTTGCTCCATTTTTTGTCGCACTTCTTATTTGACATAAAAAAGTCATTAGAGGAAATTTCAATTCAAAATGGGCCTCCTAAGGAAAATAATAAAATAATAGTTAAAATAATAAAATAATATTTATTAATTTTGGAGGAAGAAAAGTAAAAAACTACTTTTTTTGTTCGTATTTTCAACATATCTCCCTATGTTTTTACTCAAATTTCGATTGGGAAAACTTGTTGGATGTATAATTAAACTTTTCATTTGACAAGTACCCACTCAGGATACTTTTGACGGACCCAGCGACCCCAAAAATAAGAAATACTTGAACAAACGTGATGATGACATCATCATCATATTTTTTCAGGGATTTCTTATTTTTGGGGTAGAGAGGTCCATGAAAAGTATGCCAAGTGGGTACTCATCATATGTGGAGTTTAATTTCGCATCCAACAAGATCTCCTGATCAAAATTTGAGTAAAAACACAAGGCGATATGTCAAAAATACGAACAAAAAAGGAGTTTTTTTTATGATACCGATCCCCAAATTTATATTAAAAAAGTGTTTAAGACCTTGTTGATGGGCATATATGATTATGCACGTAACGGGGAAGACAACCCAGACCGGGATCCTTAGAACAGGTTCCAAGCTGTTTGGCATGGTTGTTTCCGACAGGTTTAAAGGCTCTGTTAGCCTGAAAGTTAAACTAAGTCTAAAAGATAAAACTAAAGCTATTACTTTGGTTAATTAAATCGAATGTACAAATCAAACTAATTAATCTACTTACTAACGAATTAGTAAGTTGATTAAATTAATCTATGAATCAAATCTATTTAATTAACTAGGCTTATAAATAATCAAAAACATGTTTAAATGAGTTATAAAATTTACATTATTGACAACTATACATTAATTACCAAGAATCAAAAAATAACCTGAATATGATTCAATGGCTGTTTTTTATAAAATAGTTTAAAAGAAACAACATGTAAATCAATTTATTCTGATCAAGAACAATGCGAGAAATTAACCATGAAATCGATTTATGCTAATAGAATTACCGCACGGATACGCTTTGATAATATTTAAAGAAGTTTAAGTATTAAAAAAAACATACAATAATGATTACAAATCATATAAACAACCATATCGATTGTCATTTACACGACATGATATATCGGAAAAATCGAAAACATGAAAATCGATAATCATACAAGAGATGCATATTTGTAAAATTCTGTAAAGAATAATAACAAACATAAATAAAATAGAAAGGAAATGACAAGACTAACAGATATCAAGAGTATATGCCCAGTATGCAAACAGTAAACATATATTAAAATATCACTGGTTCAACAAAACGTGGCCGCAGACAAGTAGCTGTCTCAAGTCGTGAGTAAATCAAAAACCCAGTCTTGTTCCTTCCCTTCCATTAACTATCGACCCCTTAGCAGTAGTATTTCTGAGCTTTCAAGAGAAAAATATCTTAATCTTCAGCAGCATACAGTGTGCTTTCCCCAGCTCCAGCTCTCGATTCACTCTTCCAACATTGAAAAAGAAGATCTTCAATGCTGTTGAGCATTTACAGAATAACTCAGGCAGCAATGTTTTGATCTGAGAGAGATCTCTCAGTCTAGTCCTCCTCCCATTAATCAAATTCTTCCCTACTTAAATAAACCACGAACAGAAGAAATCAAAACAAATTCAGCTCTGCAACAGGCGAATTTCTGGAAACAACCATTTCATTGCCGGCTGCAGCTGCCAAAATTGTGCTCAAAGGATCCTCGAAATCGCCTAGAATCCATCATTTTCTGGAAAAATCACCCTGAGAAAAGCTAAATGGGTCCGATCTGAAGAAAACCCATGTGGTGGATTTTTTAGATCTGCCCCCATTTGCTCACAATGTAGCTCGGAAAATCGCCTGTTAGTTGAAGACACGATTTCTTGTAACTGGCAACAATCCCAGTAGTTTCTCTGTTTCTAGCTGAGAATGAAATTCATAGCACGCTTTTTCTTCATCTAGCGATCACAACAATCTCCTTCAATCCAGCCATGAATGCTCCACATGCTCTAGAAATAGTTGTGATAATGAATCAATCCATGAACTGGGCAAGCGAATTGCTATTTCACTAACAAATCTTTCTCTCCTCCACTTCAGGGACAACTCAGGAAATTTTATGGGCCATAAACTTGAATTAGATAGTGAATCAATCCCTTGATCTCGCCAGCTACTTCTCTATTTTTGTTATGGAAAAGCTGGTGCATCCGCTTCATCTTTTACCTGCACATTGAAAACATATATTAAACTGCAATTTATGAAAGTTGCGTAAATATATAATAAACAGGTTAAAAAAATGAATTATCTTCCCTTTTCCAATGAGCCGTAGATTGAATACATTAGTAATCTGAATGCTGACAAATATGGTATTCGATCTATTATTTTGCTCGATTTTCTCATAGTAATAATCCCGACAGTTTCATTTTCTCTCTTAATAATGCTGACAAATTATAAAAGTAGATATCCTTGTTTATAGAAATCATTGAACTGGCTTCTCTTGCTGATCATGTTCGTAGAAAAAGATATTGCAAGATAATCATCCCATAATCATTTCAGCATCAACCGTCCCCTTCAAAACAATAACAAAAATGCATAAATTTTATTTATAAAAATCATTGTTACATTATGATAATGGTAAGATTGTCGGGAAGGTAAAACAATTTCAAGAGTTGGAATTTGCCTAAAAAATGTATACACTTTGACCCCATACATCATGAATATATATTCCTTGAATAAATTAATTTTTTGAAACATAAATAATTAATGAAACACAAAAATTATTTTGAATTATAAGGAATAATTTCACGTAAGTAATTTAAACCAGCTTATAAAAATGTGACCATCATGAATATGTAAAAATAATTTGGAGAAGACCTTCTTAGTGTAGAATAGTTTCAACCTTTAGGAGGAATGGGAGACATGCTATGTGAAATACAAATCCCATAACCCATAATATCGACCTCGCCCTCTACATGCAATAATAAAGATGACATATGAGACCCATTATAGAAATCAAGATCAAATAATAAGGTTGTGCTATGCGTAAGCCATTGGAAATATAATTCGAATGAACATTGATAAGATGCCAGGAATATAATAATCAACCTTAAACCTTATCAAGATTCATGATAACAAAATCACATAATAAAATTAAATAATAAGTATTTGGATAAGATTTCAAGATTAAGTTATGAAAAATTATTAACACTAATCACTTGATTTTCAATACAAATCCACTCAAAATGATAATTTCAAAGTAGTGATTTTGTCAACTAATCCATAGTTTGCAAAGGTTTCTTTTTAAAAAAATTGAATTTCATGTTTCAGTAGCTGCTGGAATGTCACCATTTCAGTAGCTTTTAATTCTTTAAGTTTGCTATATGAAATCCAAACATTTCATCAAAATAAAATACAATTTTGTTTGATGAAAAAATATTTTTTTAAAAGGTTGTTGGGTAGAGGCACAACAAACCTATACGGTATTTAAAATTTAAATAAATTTCTTTGGCTAACACATGATGAAATGGAATTTGAATGAGGGTTAAAAGGTCCATTTTGAGTTGAAATTGCCTCTAATGCTTTATACACAGTTATTTACTCGTCAGATTCCATTCTTAGGATCCATTTCTCGCATACGATCATTTTGATCCATATTCTCAAAGATGTCAAATACCTTCCTCTAGGTACTTGGAAAAATTCTCTTTCTACTTCACTATATGAATTTATAGTGTTGACGATGATTTTTGTGATATATCCACCAAAAATACTATCAACTAAGAAATCAATAGCTCTATATATGGGGTTTCGAGTTCTTTTCAATTGAGCACTCCACTCTCTTAGGTCTCCTCCTTAGAATTTTTTTCACTGGGTTTCTAGCTTCAACAAGCACTCGTACAACAAAATAGGAAACTCACAAAATAAAATTTCATGAATATTCATATAGAGGTATCACTCCAACCACTTTGTCGGATTCAACCACGATTCTTCACTTTCTTCTTGTGTAAAATTTAATGCTTTAAAATAAACCCACTCTTAGCTTTATGGCTTCATTGGATTACAAAACATATCCCTCACAAAATTATTCACGATCCCGAAAACAAAATCATTTGTTTCCATTTCTTCCTTCCACCTAGGTTCATGCCCTTGTTTTTCGATCAACAAAGCCCAAGATATCAACCCAACATATAAGGGATTAGTCGGTGGAACCTACGATGCAAATATAGTCTCACACAATATATCTCTTATGGGTAACTGCCACAAATAGGTTTCTATAGTTGTGTGGGGATTTCCTCTTCCTTGGAAACTTACTAGCTTACTTAGTAGAATTCGATGGTTATATTACGTACTCTTATTGTGTGCATTCAATATATTGATCTACTTATCCATCGATAGAGATTATAGTAGTTAATATACTCCCTTATTATCAATTATGTCTAACAATAATGCAACATATGGATATAAAGACTCATTCATAAGAAAATGCATATACATGTATTCACAACATACATTTATTCAACATAAGAACATTCATCAAATATACACATAGAAAACATTTAACGTGGAAATCCATCTGTGAAAAACCACAATGGCACTCTTCATCTGGCATGATAAATATATGGAATGTTTTTTCTACACACTCAGCTTGCAAACTTGGTTCTAGATATTCTCTACAATCTATATAAAATTCTCTCCCCTCTCATGATCTATAGTCTCAAGTATTTAAAGTTTCCTCTCCTTCACCCTACTGTCAATCTACATACATCCTAGATCGACACTCTCTTCTCTACAAATCTACGACTCTACAACCAGTTAACAGAAAAAAATAAATACACAGACTAACCGAGAGTGTATGTGTCTAAGTGTGTGTAACCCACACACATCTTTGGTTCTCCCTTTTATAGACACTTACACATCATAGTCAACTAAATCCATTCTGTTAGTCGATAGGTTGTCATTCCTATTCTCATACATTCAATTACAATTGTCAATAGGAACTATCAACCCCAAGTACAAAGATTCTATATTCCCCAAAGCATGCATTATCCTAACTGACTTCTTACCCATTATTTCTTAAGTTATCCTTTTCAATCGTTGCACGTATTATTCTATTATGGTTCCTTTCATCATGAATGATCTTGTTGCACCTTCCCTTCTGTCATGAACTCTTCCCTTGTAGCTGCTTCTAACACAACTTTTCCTCTACAACTAATTCTTCTATCGTAGCTCTTTCTCCCACAACTACTTTCGTCACAACTTTTCCTCCACCACAAATTCATCTTTCATGCGATCGAAATATTCATATTCTCGAGCAAAATTCTGGGTGAATTCTTCCTATATTTTCCTAGGGAAACACTACTTATGTAAATCCTTGTGTAACCCCCCTCTTCTATTTTCGAAAGATGCCTTGGCTTGTGTGACACCTCACCTCACTAATTTTTATTCCTCTTCATGGATGATGTGTCCACACATGAATTTGAGTTGGGTGGAGTGGCTTGGAATCATTCTCCTTGAAATTCAAATTGCTTGTGTTGGATTAGAGTTAACCTCTTATGGTTGAATTACCCCCATTGGATTCAATCAAGTTGGATTACCTTGGTTTTGTTTGACCCCATTAAGTTAGAATTTCCTTCTTTGGTATATAAATCCATGTTTGTTATCCTTGGTTTGTGGTTGTTTTTCATGTTTCTTTTGGATGTATTTTTATTATGGTTGTTCATACCTTTGATGGTGAGAGATTGGTATGCTTGTGAGCTTTGGAAATCATGAATGATTTTATATATGAATGAAAATTGTTCTTGAATCACTGTGATATTGTATGGTGTTTGTGGTAAGCCCAGAAAACTATGGTTTAGTTCCTTCATGTCCCCTACTTGACTCTCTCCTAGACCTAGAGATAAATCTTGATGGTGAATGACAATATATCGATGGTATAGGGGGTCTGGATTACCATTGCACCTGGTAGTGTGGTGGAAGAGGAAGTACATGGAGAGGAATATATTTCTGGATTCTCAAATGGATAGTTGATATATTTTTGAGTGCACCTATGTTGTTGATATGTAGCCTCGACTTGAGGGTGGTATGTTAAAGTGAGATCTAGCCTAACATTTCCAAAGGTTGGGTGGAACGTGGTCCAGATGATGCCAGTTGTGCATTGATAATATAAGTTATTTATCTCATGTTTATATAATTTAATAAACTATGAAATTATTTATTTATGTATTCACATGAAATGTTTGATTAAATGTATCAGTTATTTGTGGAATAAATTTCTCACAGAATTCAATCTATTTATGCAAGAAATTTTATGGAGGAATTTGAAACTAGTTTTTGGGATTTTGTGCACAAATTGTTTGAGGAAATAATTCTTTGGTACCTCTGCTACAGAACTGATATTTATTCTGGTTTTCATTATATAATGTGTATTTTTATGGTACAATAACCTTGTAATGGTTTAAGACACTTCTCTTTGATGCTTCTTCATTTTATTAAGAAACGGGTTCTTCGATCAGACTGTTTGGTGTAGTTTGGAGACTTGGAACATGAAGTGTTTGTAAACATGATTTAGTGTTAATTTTATACTTATATATTATAAATAATATTGAAATTTTTGTTATAATGTGAGGATAAATATTCTTTTTAGTGTTGGGGAAATGTCTACCGGAACTCTAGATCAATTTCCAATTTATGGCTCCTTCAATGGAATTGTTTTGAGTAGATTTGTGACTATGCATTTGAAGTGTTTGAATTTTTTTTAGAATGAGATATACCTCTGATATTACTGATTAAAACATTTTATTTATAGTTTTAATTTCATTTGAATGATTCTATGAGTTGTAGATTTAATTATTCTAGTGATTCCTATATTTACGAGTCAATTTGGACGAGTAGAATTAAATAGTATTGTGAGTTGTTTAATGGAATGTATATGGGAGGAAATATACATACCTATGCATTTAATTTAACCATGATATAATTTCCATGAGATACAATATTCATTTATTTATATTTATTTTTCATTTGGAAACTAGGTACGTTGCCTTGAAAATGGTAACTAGTTTTTGGATTCAGATCTTTGTTTTTGGTAAAAGATGAATGTACAGACATATGATATACTCTTGGTTCTTTGATTTTACTATAGAACGATATTTTATATATATTTAAATTCACCTTGGTGTGCCTCGTAGCTCGATACAATTGGTTTGATTGAATTCTTGGCAGTGTTTATTAACTAGTTGTATTGATTGAACTTGAAATATTCTTCGATTATGTACTTGGATCCGATCTAAATATTTTTCTGTATGTTCTTGCTTAATTATGTGTATAATGTCTATATGTTCACTTTTCATTCATTGGCATGGTTTCATGTCGAATTTGAGCAATACTAGTTGCTAGTATTGAACAACTAGTTAACTAGTTCTTGATAAATCATTTTCATAATTACTATGTTTAATTAATTAGAAAATGCTAATTAGGACTAATTAACATGTTATCAGGTATTGATTATGAATTGGACTTGATAAATAATGGTTAAGTAATAAAAATATGAAATTGTATTAAGTATCGTCAATTGCGTACTAAGTGTCATTAAGTATCGCAATCAGAACACTAATTACTAGTTAATCATGACTAAGAGTAAATTTCCTTTAGAGGTGGAATTTATGTCTAAATTGGATTGGAGTGGATAGGTTATGTTTCGATAATGTGTTAGTATTAATTCCTTACCATTTTTTCATATGTTAGAATAATTGTTGAATTTATTTTAATTTATTGGTAATTAAAGGGACTTTGTCGTGATTAAATCCTGAAAAATGAAATTTGATATCTTTTTAAACTAATTTGTTGCACTAAAACTATCTAATTAACCTTAGAGAAATAGTGATATGTCCCTCGTACCCCTTTATATCCCAGGTGTACATTATAGGTTACCACTTTTATGTGCAGGTTTTAATTGCTATTACTTTGTTAGATTAGGACTTATGTTACATCACCAAGAGTCAACTAGAAAGCCATTACCTTTATTGTATTTAATACCATTTCATGTAATTCCTCAAGGATAACATATTTAGAATCTCACATTCATTTAAAAATACCCAATCACATACATATAGAAAACTTTGGTATGTTACGGTTTTTGGCTTAGCATATAATTATACCTCAGTGCTTGAGTCAGAGCATATATTCAACATCAACTAGGGATTGGTTTTATAAACCTCAATTTTTCATCATCCTCTACACAATTAGTTTTGGGATGGGGTAGTGATTTGATTATTTCGACCATTAGTGGTGATCGAAGGTCTGTTTTCCACCATCTAACCTAGGTGATGTCTGTTATCCAATATTTTATCGTCTCAATTTACCTATTCATTATTGAGCTCTATAATGGAAATATGATATTGTTGTTCCTTGTTTTCTCTTGTCCCATTCACTCCTTCCTCTTGTAAAGGGGTTTTGGGATAAGTTAGTTGTGCAGCATCACGGATGTTGTGCAAGCACAAAGACACTGTGTAAGTGGAAGATGGTGCACAAGGTGAAGAATAGAATATTTTATATATTTTGTGTCACCTTTTGTAGTTTTGGACCATATTTTGTGGATATTGGTCATTATTGTGTAGAATCGGTTAATATTTAGTTAGGAAGTTGTCTAAGTGGACCTTGAATGTAAGGGTGCAAGCCTATAAGTAGATGTTGAATTTAAAATGTTAAGGATCCTAGTGGAGAATATCTTTGAGCATCTAAACTGAGATTTGTTGATCTATGAATTGTTTTGGAGAATCTATGATTTTGTGCAAAATTAATATGACAAGATGAAAGTTGATCTGAATCACTGTGTTCTTTTCTATTTTACTGTTTTACTATTTTCTGTGACTCAATAATGAATTCTATGTGAATATGTGACATTGACCTATGATGCAATGTTTTCCTATTTTAAATGATGTTATCCCGTTGGATCTGTTTACGCATCAATATTTTTACTGTAGTTATGATTGAATAATGCGATCTATTGAAGAATGATAATGATTAGTTCTCATAAATGAATGATTAGATATGTTAATGTTGTGCTAAGTTGATAATTTGATGCACATTATCCTCTCTCATTCTGTAGAAACTTGGTTTTGTCACCTCTCCCTCGAACATCTCGGGTGAGACATCATCTGCTCTATGGGTGTTGCGAGAAAGGGTAAAGCTTGTCTGTTCCAGTGCTCAGGGAGATCGTGGTGGTTTGTGTGTCGACTAAGTAGGAACCCCTATCGAATGGTTTTGTTGTCAAGACCTTGTTGCGACTGAGGGAAGGACATGTGGCATCTGACAAGACCATAAATTCAAGATTAGTTGAACCAAAATTTGCGAGAATTTGCTGAGAAGGAAAACCAGAATCCTATACTGACGACGAATAAGTGGATGGGAAGGTACATACACGATGGTCCACACGAGTATTTTTTCTCTAAATTCCCGATCCTCTTGTATGAGTGGTTGACGCAATTCACCTATCGCAAGACAAATTTCCAAGGAGGAGAGCCAACATCCTGGACCCCTGAGTTGATCCAAGAGTTTCAGGAAACTGACAACAAAGTATCATGGGATGTTGAAGTATGGCTGGACAGTATCTTGGAGGGTTATATCACTGAGTTTCTGGTTGATACTACTAAGTCCTACAATGAAGCAGAAATGGAATTCTTCAATAGACCAAGAGGTAGGTTCTTATTGTCTTTACAAATGTCAATTAAGATGCTTGCTTGTGAACAGGCATACTGAAGATGCACCTCGAGTAGTAGAATTCCAGTGTGTGGGGGTTTTGGATACCACAAAGAAAGGGGGGGACAAATGGAATGATATAGGTTAAAAAAATTTATATCATGTTACCTTGAAGGGGTTTAATGAGGTTTTGTAGGTAGATTGAAGGATCATTTCTAAGTAAGAAATGTAAAACAATTGAAAAATTCTAGTTTTCAACTTTGTAAATGTATGTGAATAAAGGAAACATGTTTTAAGATGTATGGTGAAAGGAAATGAAAGACCTAAATGGACAGGCTCAATATTTTGGCATGAGTGGGAGTAGGTTAACTCGCAAACATGGTGGTCAATTAGATAAATATACGTAGATAGATCTACGGTTCCGAATAATTTCGTTGTCTTAACATGCAGGGAGAAATAAATTTCTTAAATCAGCGGAATGGTGTAGGCGCTTCAAGTTTCAACGGTGGTGATCAAAGGTTAAATGATATCAATGGTGGAAATTCATTATGCTGGTCTAACTTGCACATGGAAAATAAATTTTCATATCAGCAGAATCACTTAAAAGTCCTGGATTTTTCAATGGTCAGGATTGAGGATAAAGAAGATCAACGATGAAGGTGAATTCCACTGATCTAACATGCTCACAGAAATTAACTTTTCAAATTTGCAAACTTGCTTAAAGGTCGACATGTTTTGATGGAGGAGATCTAATAGGGGATGAATCACCGATGGAGAGTGATTCCACTGATTCAACATGCGCGGAGTAATGAAAAATTTAACTCCACAGAATGTGGTAGGCCTGTAAAATTTGAACGACGGATATTTAAAGGAATTTTGATCTAGGGTTGGAAATAATTCTCTGAGTTGAACTAGCATGAAGAAAGTCACAATTGAAATCTACAAAATTGGGTATAGGTTGCATATTTCAATGGCTGAGATGAAATATTGATCTATATTGACGATTGACGTTGATTTCTCCAATTGAAAGTGCACGGAGGAATGAACTCCTGGATTCAGAAAAATATGGTAGGGGTTGCATTTTTCAACAATATAGATAAATAAATGGCTTAGTTCAGCGGCTAACAATGATTCCACTAATCCAAGGTGCAAGGAAGAAGAATTTTGGTGAGGATGTGGAAAGTGAAAATGCACAGTTCAGATTTGGGGAAGTTGTAGATCGACGATGGATATTTTTTCCAAAATCTAAAGTTGAAGGAGAAATAAAGAAGGGTGAAGTAGAGGGAATAAGACAATATGATTAACTAGACACCAAGATCAAGGGATCAGAATGAAAGATACCATATCTACGTGTGAAATTCCATTTGGTCAAAGAAGATGCATAGTCGATAGGAGGAATACAATAATATAAGGATGAGCACGTGGATCCAAATGATTTGTTTTTTCTAAGAAATAGAAAATGAGAGCTCAAACTGTGCATAAAGCGCAACCATCGAAAAACTCTTGGACCATATTTTAGCTGACCAGGTAGGTTTTCTTCTCTGATTGAACTAGTTTCTTAAATGGCTGATGTTGAATATTTAGAGGTAAAAAATATTGAGTATCAGAAAATGGAAGAACGTTTGGAAGATAAGGATTCGAAAATATTTGACACTATTTTGATGAATGATACCATAGAAATAGCCAAAGATAAGTTGAAAATCATTAAATATTAGGGAATTGATACTCATGGTGTGTTTAGTTCATATTGATTTTATTTTTTTGTAGACCAAACCCTAAGTTGTCCAGAAGTTGTTGATTGGTGCACCAGGAATTATTCCCCTTATGAGGGGGTAATTATGGATGCATCTAGGTCTAAGATCTTGTGTCCACTAAGTTCTTTTGTCATCCAAAATACCATGTCTATCCGTATTGATTTTGTTCCAGCGTCCAAAGAGTATAAAGAAGAAATCCTAGTTCAATTTTTCTGAGAGTCCACAGTTGAGAATAAAGAATTTTTTTTGAAAGATTATTCAAAACCTGATAGTCAGTTGTTAAACCACCCTTTCCCCATTGATTATAACATGTTTACTGAAGAAACCCAGTCTCTTTTAACCTTGGAAAGTTAGTTCTTAGGTTTGGATACAAATAAATACATCACATAACCATTATTGAGCGTAGTGTTTACCCTTAGTACTAGTCAAGTAGAGTCTGAACAATTGAGTCAGTTAATGTAGTCATCATGCCTTAAGTTTGATGATTTTGTAGCTGAGAATATTCCTTCTTAGTTGGTAAAATTCCACGGGACGAGGTATTTCATATTTCAATCTTTTCTATTGAAGATGTTTTTAGATTTTAATTAAGACAATTTACAACTCCCATAGATGGTAATAACATATGAAATGAACATGGATTATTGTAAATTTATGAATTTTTTCATGGCATCAGTATATAATGTTTTCTTTGAAAGGAGATTTCCCAAAGTATTACCATAGATGAAAGAAATGTTACTTTTTTCACTTGAAAGAATAATATGGGATTGGTTCCTATCTGAATATGGTACAGTGATTAGGTTATACGGGTTTATTCAACAACCCTATATCCTACCAACATTTTTGACGGTGAGAGTATTTGCATTGGAACTAATCAGAAAAAATGTAATAGTTGAAGATGGACATTTCCTGAATTTTAGGAAAAAATATGATATTAAATTTCCATGCAAGGTAGGGAGTTTTATCATCAAGAATAATGTTTCTCTTCTAGTCATCGAAATCCTTCTCAGAGAAATGAGATTTTTAGTTGAAGATGGTATTAATTATGATCCTCACCATGTTATCTGAAATAGGAGATAGAGCAATAAAAAAAACCATTTGAACACTCAGAGGTAGCAGGACTTTTTGAAGTAGCGAATTGGTTGGATTACCCCAAGGATACCAAAAATGGTGAAAATATGCAGGAATATTCAGTTTCATCTGCGCTAGGAAACAATTCTCCTCAACCTGATATTTCTAGTGTAATTGTAGCAAATATTCACATTACACCATTGGATAGTTTTTCTGAGAAAACAAATAAGAGGGACTTCTCAGACGCCATCGATACTGAGGAGGAAGATACTACCTGAACACCCAAAAAGAAAAAGATTGAAAAAGCATGGTAGCTTGTACAAGTTACAAAGGATGAGAGTAAAGGTAAAAATAACCAGATGAAGGTCAAAGGCCCAGCCTTTGAAATCCATCAGTATACATTTGATAACATTTGTGAAGGAGATAGAGATAAATACAATTCCAAGAATGAATTACTAAATAGATATAAAGATGTGGGGAAAAGGGATTCTAATGAAACAATGAAATTATATGATGAAGTGAGAAATGTTTCCAGTTAGGACACATCCCTAGTGACTTTTAAGGACCATGCTAAAAATACATTGAATTTGGCAGTGACTAAATGAAACAAATTTACTTAAGTGAGGATGAGATTGAAGAATATCCTTGCTACTGATATGATACATATACATAGAGAGACAGGTGATATTATTTATACTGATTTCTTAAAAGAAACATTGTAGGTGTCAAAATTACAATCAAGTAAGAAAATAATTGAAGATTTACTCACAAAGGAGAAGGTGGAGAACAAATCCCACTAGAAACGGATTAAAAAAGATACAAGTGGAATTATTGGTGGTCGATAGTCAAGCTGACAAGGGAGCTGCTACACAGAAGCTGTTAAGTGAAAAATAAAATGCTATTCAATTGTTGAAAAAGAAGCTAAAAATTCCATCTACTCAGCTTATACAAACTTCTGAGCAGTGAGATGACTGAGTTTGAGAAAGAAAAGGAATATTTGACTACTGAATTAATTGATTGTAAAGCAAGGTTGCTGAAGTTTGAGGAAAAGGAGAAGCAATGGGAAAAATATGCAAGTCTTTGGGTTGAAAATGAAAATATTTTTAAAACAAAACAAGCAGACTTGGAAAAGGAACTATAAGAAAAGAATAAAGAACATGAAGTACATATTATTTCACATTCTATACAATCTGGTGCAGATTCCCTTTCCCAAGCTATGCCTCAGGTAAGTCTTAAAGATATGGAAATCACTAGTTTGAAAAATTAGAATAAAAATTCGGAAGACATAGTTGTAAAAAGAGAACAGGAAAGAAAGACATTGGAGGATAGATGCAAAGAGCTGGTAGATCAGAATAATAAATTGACAAAACAAGTGATAGGATAGTTATCCTTACAGGGAGCTAAGCATATCATCTAGGATGTGATTATAGTAGAATCGAATAATATCATACCTTATTTAGATTATATTTTGGACCAAGATATTGTTATGCAAGAAATTAGGCAAAGCGTCATGGTAGTGAGACAAGTTTTAAATAAAAAACCCATAGAAACTGCTCAGAATGCAATCAATTTTTTAAATAGTTTGATAGAGGAGGAAATAAGGAAGGAAAATATGAAATACAATATTGTCCCTATCACATGGGCAAGAAAAATGGTGAGAAAACTTCATCATTTGAATACAGTCCAGGTGAAAGTTGATGTTATGAACTACCAGATTAAGGAATTCATCGAACTATTTAGTTCATTTTTCAAAAGAGGACTTCCTTTATTTTAGGAAGAGAAAGGAGCAATGTGGTCTCAAAAGGATTATAATGATAGGCTGATTAGTTGCAGATTAGATCACGGGAAATTTGAATACATGCAATAATCCTTTTTTGGAAGAGCAGTGGTTGACAAATTGGCCGAAGATTTTGAGATGTTGATCGATTTCAAAGCCACGTGTGATAAATTGCCAGATTTTTCTTATATAGAAAATGTGGAGCTCAAGGTGTTGGCAAAGGAGATGGTCTATTTGGATTTTCTAACTGCTGACCAATGGAGGACAATTCAACAATTTGGATGAAATAAATACAAGTCACCAATGAGGATTTTGAAACTAGTTGAAAATAAGAAATCATTTTGTAATTCATTATGAGAGTTTAGTTAGTTAAGGAGTTTAGTTTATTTCAAAAAAGAGTTAGAAGAAAATAGATGTTTTGACATGTGTAAAGGTAGTTGTGCCTATTTTTAGAATCAGTTATTCATATCATGGAGAAATATTATGCATTTAAGCAACATTTTGAGATGAAAAAAGGGTTGGAACCCGAGAGATTTTGGTTTTATGTACTTTGTGACCTATCATTAATAAAATTACAGAGCCGAATGCTATCATTTTGCTGTAAAAATTCATGTGTATTCGTAGTCACAGTCTGTTATTTTCCTTCTTATGTGCATGTCTTTCTTATTAAACTTACCATTATGTGTTCTTTCATATCTGAAATGAGTGTGAAATATTTTCAGAATTATTATTGTTATGCTTTGGCTATTGTTTCAGATATTCACCAATATTTCTTACAAATTTAATGCAAAATTCATCTTTTTGGTGCTCTGTATTGATCGTCTGTCATTATTTCTTCTCTATCACTAGACAAACAAATTTTTAACCATGACCGAAGTATTATCTTTCCTTTGTAGAATATTTCTATGCAAACAGTTATGTGATTCAAAAAAAAATTGTGACTCCATATCCCAATGTATGCTTTCCTTGTTTCATCCACAAACACAATGTAAATTTTTGTTTTTATTTTTACATCTGGCCTTGTTAAAAAAAAATCAGTGAGAGATCCGTCTCTGGGAAGAAAGAATCCAAATTTATTTCTTAAATTGGTTTTGTTGTTACCTTGGGATTTACCTCCCACAACCTGGGTACATTTTGAGTGATAACAAATTGGAGTCATTTTCGGGAAACGAAAGTGAAAATTAGCCCTGGGAGAGATGACAAAGATTGCAAGATTCGAAGAAGAAATTATTTCTATTGGAAAATAGAAATTTATTCATTTGAAAAAGGTTTTACATTTTCCCTGACGACTCCACATTCATTCTAAGAAATATTTCAAAAGGCATCCTAGCTTCAAGGAGGTCACATACATGAGGTAACCCTAATAATAAAATATTTCAAAGTGTGGAAAACTGAGAAAGCTTATTTAGAAGTAAGGGTAAATAAAAAATAAATATTTCTCAATTTGGGGTAGCATCTTCTCAAGAATTTCATAGCATTCAATATTTTTGGTGGGAAACCAATTTTGAAATCTCCTTGTTGAAATATAAATATGAATTTGATTTGAAGGAAACATAAATTAATCGCAGTAGGCTAGAATCATATTTGCTTGATTCTCTTTGGAAAAACCTTCAAAACTCTGTGAAAACTAAAGAAAGAAGGAAACATAAATTAATCGTAGTAGGTTAGAATTATATTTTCTTGATTCTCTTTGGAAAAACCTTCAAAAATCTGTGAAAAATCAAGAAAGAAACCTTGTTAGTCAAAACTTTCAACCTTATATCCCACCAACTATTCATACTGTTAATCAAGTAAGACAACATAGAGGGAGGGGGCTGAATCAGTTGTAAATAATTTTGTAATTTTTATGATTAATTATTTAATGCAACTTAAAGACCTAACAATTATTTTGTCTCATAATCAATAACCGTCAAACACATGAAATGGACAGAGACACAAAATATACATGAGGAAACCCATAAAGGAAAAAACCTCTTCTTCGTATGGATGTATTTTATAAGGAATTCTCAATCAATGCGAACACTGTTTGTTCCTCTGCACTGTAAATCACAAGCACAGAACAAAAGGACACTACAGAATATCCTTTCCTTAAGCAATCAGATCAAATAACATGAAATAAAATATAACTCAAACTTATATCTCTTTTTCTTTTCTCCAAACCCCTTGCAACAGTTCAATGCCTACAAGACAGATCAAAAGACAAACAAACAAGATGAGAGCATCATGATAAATTAATTACCTATATCAGTGATCAAGGATTCTAATAATATTCAATTGAAAAAAATAAATCAAATATAGGAAAGGGGAAAACTTTTGTATTAATTATGAAAGAGAAGTAAAACCAAGCTTTGATGTTCATGGGTTCGATCTCTACAAGAACGTCTACAATCCTATATAACTATGAAGATCTCTCCATACACAAGCCAACTCTACTTTGTCTCTGATTCAGACTTCAAAGCATAACATCACTATTCTTGGCCTCCCCCACTCACATCATGAAGGCTTCATTTATAGGCTTAGAAATCATGAGATGACATGGGAAACGGATAGGATGTGATCCCAATAGGTGAGGGAAGCGAATGCCATGTCTCCCAAGCATGTAGGAACTGACTCCATGGAGGTTTTCATATGGAATCTTCCAAAACCTTCTTTTTTCCCCTTTTTGGACTATCGATGCTCCTAGAAGAAAGGACATGTGCACTGACCTAATTTTATGTCAAAGAAATGAGGCATCGACACTTTTCACTCCACAGTGGGAAGCACCTTTGATTCTCTGTATGAAAGGGATAAATACACTGACCCTCCAAGATATGGGAAAAGGAATCCCAAAACATATCAGGTCAAGTTCAAGCTAGGTTCTCCAGAAGGAAAATGGACAATGTGGGATTTCCAGGAAGGCTGATAGGCAATGTGAAATTTCTATGTGCAACTGAATTCCCCTGAAAGTATGATGCTAGAAGGAAGTGATAGGTGAAATAGTTTGCAAGATATCTTTTTGATATAGAGGCAATGAGAGATAAGACCAATAACTGACTCTATCCAAACCAATCATAGTTGTAGACCAATACACTGTATATCTACGATAATGACTACGTCATGGCTACCAATAATATACTGTAGATCCATGAAAAACTGATATAGGATGTGGGACATAGCTACAGAACATACAAAATAGATCCATGTCTCCTAAACTCAAATACAGAGCACAACCACCAAACATACAATGTTGATCTATTTCAGGACTCTGAATGATCTCCAAACAAACCTGAGCATAGGTAATGATGAAGCCTAGCCACTTAGGGTCTTCATTCAAACCCCCAAGCGATAAAATTCTAACCATGTGAATAGATGTCTTGACATCAAACATGGCAGAAAACACTTGATTACCAGTCATTGATGTTAACTATTAACAAGTGCAAGGGAAATCACCATTAATGCCAGTGATCCCCAGGGTATCTTAGTACATTCTCTCAAGTGTGAATAAATGTTTTGAAATCAAACACTTGATAGAGTCTTTCAATCAGAGGTCATTGATGAAAAATTACTATTGAAAGTGAGGAAACCTACCATTGAGGCATGTAGGCTTCAAGGTACTTTTTAGGTTTCTAGGTCTAATTCCTAGATAATGATTTGAAGTCGACATGAATAGACTTGTCACAGGAGGGCCATGGTGATTCCCACATCAGTCACATGAAACAAGGAACAAAATTTGATTTGAAGTGATGAAACCGACTCAAACGTGACTAACTTTATGAATAGGTAAAGTTACTTATGAGTTATTTTTCTGAGAGAGACACCCTTTGAACAATTTGCGGCACGAAACATGACTTGGAAGCATTGAATTAACGAGACTAGAACCAAGTGTAATGCAAGGAATATGATGAATCATTCTTTGAATTGACTCAAAGGAGTTAGGTGACTCAAAAAATTGGATCGACTCAGAGAAAAGATGAATACCCAACTATTCAGATATGAAAATATAGACAAGTGCCATGTTCAAAAGTGGACTGTAGACTACTACCATAAATACAAATGAAAACCATTCCCCTTTCCTTTAATTTCCCCATCTCGAAAGATGAGTTCCTCTTTTCAATTTTACGAGTCCAAAGAGGGTAACAAACACTCATTAAATATCATCAAATGATGATTCCATTCTCACATGCTTTATGAACCTCATAAAGGAGGGGTTCATTCCCAGATAGGGTATTTCATCATTTTGTTTTACAAGTCCGACAAAATAAAGTTAATTTGTCCTTTCATTTTTAGAGGTCTGAAATGACTAAGAAGACTCCAAAAGGTCCTTTTTCATAAACAAGGCTAGCTAGTCTGAAAAAGAGATAACCTACCCCCAACTAGTCAATCGTTCTAATTCTTTTACAAGCATGAACATAACAAGTGTTGAAATATAGTAACTTTGAAGAATATTCTATATTTATCTTTTGTGGCCCCCGATGGTCCTACCGGGAGAACCGCTTGTATTATCTTGTACCTCGATGCTTCTAATCAAAAGAACTAATAAGAGTCATGATGTTGTCCCCTATAATTGTAAAGGTGGGTCATTAGCACCCCAGTGTGGTTACTTGAGCCTACATGTGTAACCTGAGCCTACATGATTAACTCGAGCCTACATGTCGGATGAGTTAATTGAAGTGAACAGATGAATATAAATAGAGGTGTATCTCTCCTCATTGGAGACACACACACTCACCTGAGTAGCGCACTTGTGGAGTAGAGAAGTAGCTAGAGAAGGAGGAGGATCAGGTTTTTGATCTCCTTGCTGGTTTTATCTTTTACCTTTTTGGGGCATCTATATTGAGGAAGCTTTTGCTGGGTTTTTCCCTTTAGGGTTTTCCCAGGATAAATCTATGTTGTTCTTGTGATGCTGTTTCTTTCAGTGATCCTGTGTATATGCTTTTTTTATGAAAATGAAATGAAATACTGATGTCTTAGCTAAGCATATGAAAATTTAACATGGTATCAGAGCTAACCTGAACAAGACAACTTTCACAAGGAAAAATAGCCCTCTCTCTCTCCCCGGAAGAAATTAGGGCTTCTTGCAGAAGAAGAATTTTTGAGTGAGCCTAGAATAGGATTGATCTCCTCATGAAAATCGAATTTTAGAGACCTGGATCAATATTTTTGGTTGGGTGAAACTCTGGGAAAGTCAAACCCTAGATTGACCCCGAGCCAGAAAAACCCTAAATACTAAACTTGCTAAGTTTTGGTACATTCGCTATATCCAGAGATTGGAGAAGGCTCAGGGGATGAAAATTTCAGAGGCCAAAGATAAAATCCTGATGTACATTGTGTCCAAAATTCAACTTCATATTCTCTATATTCCTAGAGATATGATCCCTCCCAGTTATGGTTCCAACCTCTTATAGAATTCATCCCTAAACAGGACATCTGGAGAAAATCGCTATAGCTTGAGCTACCTAGGTCCAAATGTAATTCCTGAAGATGTTACAGAAAAATCAAGGACTTTAATTTCTATGGTATGAATATTAGACTTATAAGATGAACCAGTGACACGTGGCATGCTGTACAACTTCATTGTTCTGAACAGTCCTATAACAGGTCACCCTGGGAAAATGATCATAAATCCCAATTTTTGAACCCAATTCTGATTAAACCTATGGTTTTGGATCAGGAACATGTGAGGTTACCTCAGTGTACAATTTTATATATAAATCAGTAGTAAGTTCAGATATATCACAGAAACAGTGACAGGCATTTCTGTAGAAGAAATTGGAAAACTAGGGCTTCCTGTTCCAGGAGCTTCCCTCCACTGTTTTCAGAAAAAGAGTACATTGGACAACTCAATTTGAAGATATATATATTTATATCCAATTAGATCTGAAATATTCCAAGTTTTAAAAATTAGGGTTTCTCTGACAAGCCCTAGATCAGCCATCTCTAGAAGCAAGACGGGCACCTCAAATCGGTAAGATCTAATCTTTTGCTATTTTCATTTGAGGTTCTCATTTCAAAGTGATATATCACATTAGTTGACAACTTCCAAGCATGGAAGTATTTGATCTCTCTGAAGAAAATGAATTGGACACCTACATGAGTAGAGAAGTTCCAGTTCCATATGAAGATGAGGCTCAAGCCTTACACAAGAAGAAATTGATCAAGGCCAAGAAGATCATTGTTGATTCAATCACAGATCAACTTTTACCACAAGTGTATTCCCTAAATACACCGAATATGTTTGATTCCTTGATCAATCTATTTGAAGATAAGAAATTAAATCAGAATATGGCTTGGAGAAAACAGTTGAAGAATGTGAAAATCTAGAATGCAGAACAACTTGAAGTGGTAGAAGAAGAATGTATGCCATAATTAAGTGATTACTTTCAGCTTGACTAATAAGAAGAGAAGAAGAAGATGGGAGCAATTGAATATCAAGCTCTCACCATTCAAAGAATATCCCTCAAGCGATGAGGAATATGAATAAATCAATTCTTGAAGGACCTCTTATTCATCTTATCATTTGGATAAGAAATGATGATTTCATGAATGAAGAAGATGATAAAGAAGAATGATCAAGATGGAGTCTACCCATGTAACAAATAAAAGATAAGTATTCAGTTGCCATTTCATGATATTGTTTTGTTATACATTTGATTATATTCAATTGATGTGTTATGCATGATAGATTTTTTACATTAATACTACTAATATGCATGTGATGGGTAAGTAGCTCATGGCGCTATACAACTCTCCAGTGCTACTTATCAAACCTCTTTGCTGACATATTGGATTAGTGCACAATATCAATGATGTCATGGTAGAGATGGAAGGAATATATAAAGTTTCTGTGAGATATGGATGAATGTTGTATTGGCTAAATAGTTGCATGATGCATAATAATTTGTCGCTATGCATATGTTTCATGAAATAATTATAACCATGCAACTGGTGCATTTGAATTGTAGGAAAGGTCCTGTACAACCTCCTAAAAGAAAAGAAGGATGAGACTTGTTCCGAAGAACAAGTGATGACAATCCAATAAACATGAATCTGAAGCTCCCAGGGTCAGAGACACCATGACGGAAGAAAGAGCTTCAGAAAGCGGTAGATACACCTCAAAGGATGAAGACCACCATGGGTATGAGAGATAAATCAAGGTGAATAAAAGAATGCTATAAAATAAACTATGATCAAAGAATAACAATTGATCATGGGGAATGATGTATATGATATGATTTCGAGACATAAAGGGAAGTACATAGTATCCTCCATATGGATCTACAAGAACAAGTGTACAAAGAAAGGTTCATGATTTTCCTTAGAAAGAATAGACTATGACATGACATACTCTATTGACCAGTATATATCAAGCATAGAACCACCTATACAGAATGAAGAAGGAAGATAATAATCCACTTCAGGGGGAGTGACTATAGAAGATATATGAGTTCGACAATGTACAACATGATGGACAACTTCTTTATGGATTGAGACTTTACCAAGATTAAAGTGTGTCCAACCTTCAAAGTTGAATGTAGAAGACTAGGATATGTTGATGATCTGACAAGACGAACTCATGATGAAATAATACTAGAATGATGTATGGGATATAGTTCCCAAACCAGAAGGAAGGAGTATTGTATCCTCCAAATGGATATACAAAATAGAGCATGCAGCTGACTAAAGTATCGAGAAGTATAAAGCAATATTTGTGGCCAGAGGTTTCTTTCAGAAAGAGGGAATTAATTCTGAAGAGACACTTACTCCAGGAAGTAAGGTACACTTCCTTTAGAACTATCATGGTAGTTTCTTCCATGGTGAAGTAAATACAAGCCTTCCTTAATGGTATGATTGAGAAGAGTTTTTTCATTGAATAGTCACGAGGATTTGAAGTTGAAGCCATATGGAATCATGTATGCAAGTTGAAGAAGGCCCTCTATGGCCTGAAGAAAGCTCCCAGAGCTTGGTGTGGAAGAATAGATAGTTTCTTGTCGAGCATGGGATTTACCAAGAGTAAAGCTGATCCTAACCTTTATCTCAAGGTTGCAGAAGATGAACTTGTCATCCTGTTATTATATGTGGATGACTTATCCTTGACAAGAAATGAGAAACAGGTCATGGAAAGCAAGAAGAAACTAGCAGAAGAATTTGAGATGAAAGACCTTGGGTTAATGCATTATTTCCTAGGTCTAGAAGTATGGAAAAGTTCAGAAGAAATATTTCTCAACCAGGGAAAGTATGCTATAGAGATATTGAAGAGATTCAATATGTTGGAATGCAAAGTCATGGCCACACCCATGGACTCCAACCTGAAGTTGTTAGCTGATGACTCATTAGAGTTAGCGGATATGAATCATTACAGATAGATCATTGGGTCATTGATGTACTTGTAGAAAGGAGCAAGTTGACTAAGTCGATAGGACGACTTAGTCTATAGTCGACTTTGTTGATGAGATATCTGAAAGGGACTATAGACTTTGGTTTATATTATGATGGTAGCCATGAGTATAGATTGTATGGCTACACAGATGCAGATTGGGATGGAAATATCTCAGACATGAAAATCACATTAGGTAGATGCTTTTGTTTGGGGTCTACTATGAGTTCATGGTTTAGCAGGAAATAGTCCAATGTTTCTCATAGCATGGCTGAAGCAAGATACATAGCAGATTGCTCTGCTAAGTTGTGAAGCCATATGGATTCGGAAGGTGATATCAGGTCTCTTTGAACTGAAGATGGATACTACAATGATTCTATGTGATAACCATAGTTTTGATGATAGAGAACCCTGTGTTCCATCGTAACACATAGAAATCTGATATTTCTACATACGAGATAAGATGCAGATGATGATGTTTAAGTATTCCCATACTAAATATATAGATGATGTTTCAGTATTTACATACTGTAGATGCAGATGATGGTGATTCCGTATTTCTATACTGAATATACAGATGATGATGTTTCAGTATTCCCATACTGAAGATATAGATGATGTTTCAGTATTTACATACTATAGATGCAGATGATGGTGATTCCATATTTCTATACTGAATATAGAGATGATGACGCTTTCAGTATTTCTATACTGAAGATATAGATGATGATGCTTTCAGTATTCACATACTGGAGATACAAATGGTGATAGTTCAGTATTCACATACTAAAGATATAGATGATGATGGTTTGGTTGCTGATGTGCTAACGAAGCCTTTGTCTCGAGTAAAGTTCGAACACTTTCGAGACAAGCTTGGTGAGGTTCAGAAGAACCTTCCTCAAAAGGGGGAGTAGTGATGTTGCAGTGGGATTGTATAATCCCTGGTATTTTTCCCTAAAGTGATTCAGTAACCTCGGTCCTATAGAATGAAGAGGGATTGTATCATCCCGGGACATCTATCCAAAAGTGATCCGGTGACCTCGGTCCTCGAGAATGAAGAGGGATTGTATCATACTGGGACATCTATCCAAAATAGATCCAGTGAATTTGGTCTTCGTGAATGTGGTGGGATTGCATCATCCTTGAGCTTCGGTTCAAAATGTATCTAGAGGTCTCGGCCCCCATGAATGTGGTGGAATTGCATAATCCTTGAACTTCAGTTCAAAATGTATCCGGAGGTCTCGGCCCCCATGAATGTGGTAGGATTGCATCATCCCTGAACTTCTGTTCAAAATGTATCTGGAGGTCTTGGCCCCTATGAAAGTGGTGGATTGCATCATCCCTGAACCTCGATTCAAAATGTATCTGGAGGTCTCGGCCCTCGTGAAAGTAGTGGATTGCATCATCCCTGAACCTAGGTTCAAAATGTATCCATAGATCTCGGCCCCCGTGAAAGTGGTGGATTGCATCATCCCTGAACCTCGGTTAAAAATGTATCCAGAGGTCTTGGCCTCCGTGAAAGTGGTAATATTGCATCATCCCTGAACCTCGGTTCAAAATGTATCCAGAGATCTCGGTCCCCGTGAATGTGGTAGGATTCTATCATCCTTGAACTTTAGTTTAGAATGGATCCTGTGACTTCGGTACTCGAGAACATGTGTTGATCCCATAATTCCTAGAGGAAGGATTGTCTGAGTTCCACATCTGTGTTGATCCCATAATTCCTAAAGGAAGGATCATTAGTAACTCCGTAAAGACCTAAATCCCATAATTTTGAAAGGAAGGATCATTGAATTGATCCTGTAATTCCAATAGGAAGGATTGTCTGAGTTCCACAGATGTGTTGATCCCGTAATTCCAATAGAAAGGATTGTCTGGGTTCCACATCTATGTTGATCCTATAATTCCAAAAGGAAGGATCGTTAGTAACTCCGTAAAGACCTAAATCTCATAATTCTGAAAGGAAGGATCATTGAATTGATCCCGTAATTCCAATAGGAAGGATTGTCTGAGTTCCACAGATGTGTTGATCTCGTAATTCCAATAGGAAGGATTGTCTGAGTTCCACAAATGTGTTGATCTTGTAATTTCGAAAGGAATGATTGTTAGTAACTCCGTAAAGACCTAAATCCCATAATTCTGAAAGGAAGGATCATTAGTAACTCTGTAAAGGCCTAAATCCCATAATTCCAAAAGGAAGGATCATTGGTAACTTCGTAAAGACCTAAATCCCGTAATTCCAAAAGGAAGGATCATGTTGATGTTTTGATGATGTTGATGTTTTTATGATGATGATGACGTACTGATCAAAAGATCAGTGTATGATGATGATGATGTACTGATCGAAAGATCAGAGTATGATGATGATTATGATGTACTGATCGAAAGATCAGAGTGTGATGATGATGATGTACTGATCAAAAGATCAAAGCATGATGATGGCGTACTGATCAAATGATCAGTATGTGATGATGATGACGTACTAATCAAAAGATCAGAATGTCATGATGATGATGCTGTTTGAGAATTGAAGTATGATTATGGTGCTAATCATGATGTTACCGATCAAGTTGCTGATTGAAAGAACAAAATGCTGAAGAATTTGTTTCTGATCGAAATATCAAAGTACTGAAGATGTTGCTGATCGAAATGTTGAAGATGTTGTTGCTGATCGAAAGATCAAAGTGCTGAAGATGTTGCTGATCGAAATGTTTAAGATGTTGTTGCTGATCAAAAGATCAAAGTGCTGAAGATGTTGCTGATCAAAATGATGAAGAAATTGTTGCTGATCAAAAGATCAAAACATTGAAGATGTTGCTGATCGAAAGGTCAAAATGCTGAAGATGTTGCTACTGATTGAAAGGTCTATGTGCTAAAGATGTTGTTGATCAAAAGGTCAAAGTGTTGAAGATGTTGCTGATCAAAGGGTTCAAAAGATGCTGATGCTGATCAAAGAGTTGTTGTCGTTGAAAATTCAAGATGAATACTATATGATGTCGAAAAGCTTCCAATGATTTATAGATGTGTTACCCTGATGATGTTGATGATGTCCTCTCCTACTATTTTTGTTGTTGTTGTAGAATACCCTTCTCGTTAAGGGGGAGTGTTGAAATATTGTAACTTCGAAGAATATTCTATATGTATCTTTTGTGGTCCCCAATGGTCCTACTGGGAGAACCACTTGTATTATCTTGTACCCCGATGATTCTAATCAAAAGAACTAATAAGAGTCATGAGGTTGTCCCCTATAATTTTAAAGGTGGGTCATTAGCACCCCAGTGTGGTTACTTGAGCCTACATGTGTAGCTCGAGCCTACATGATTAACTCGAGCCTACATGTCAGATGAGTTAATTGAAGTGAACGGATGAATATAAATAGAGGTGTAGCTCTCCTCATTGGAGACACACACACTCACTTGAGTAGCACACTTGTGGAGGAGAGAAGTAGCTAGAGAAGGAGGAGGATCAGGTTTTTGATCTCCTTGCTGGTTTATCTTTTACCTTTTTGGGGCATGTATATTGAGGAAGCTTTTGCTGGGTTTTTTCCTTTAGGGTTTTCCCAGGATAAATCTATGTTGTTCTTGTGATGCTGTTTCTTTCAGTGATCCTGTGTATATGCTTTTGTTATGAAAATGAAATGAAATACTGATGTCTTAGCTAAGCATATGAAAAGTTAACAACAAGTTCATTTGGAAATCTTTTTGTGTTTTAAGGAGACTGAAAAGAGCATAAATATAACTCCAGAACGGGTTTCATTTTTCATAATCCACTTTTAATGAGTCTAAAAAAATGAAAAAGTATACTGGACACCCTTTTACTGGCGTTTTAACGAGCATGTAAAGAGTTTATAAAGACGCTCAATACTTTTTCATTTTTCTCCAAGCTTGAAAAATAATAAAATAACTTATTTCCATAACCATAACCCAAAAGTTGACCTGAAAAGTTCAAAAACAATATAAAACTCAACTTTATCAAAACTATATAAAGTCAATAGTAAAAACCCACTTTCATTAAATAATTTTGGATTTCAAAATAATTAAATTACAATGAAATAGTAAAAATTCCCAAAATTGTTATAAATAGAAAGGGAATAGTAAAATTTATTTACCATCTTGTTTTACCATTGTTGAAGTTTGGTAGTTGGAGTGAAAGAGAAATATTCCATCGATGATTGAACAAGTGTCTCCCATTGCTTCTCAATATTCTTTGGAGGAGGTAAGCATCTAAATCTTGCTCCCAAATTGTTTCCATTTCATGTTCATAATGTTTTTATTAGTTTTTAAATAAATATAGGGGGTTCATTGTGAATGATTTAGGATATTTCGAACCCAAAAAATGGGTTTTTGGACATTTTAATGGAAACATTTTGGGACGTAGAGCATTTTTTGTTTTCTAGCCCAACGCATGACAATGCTCTGTCGTGCTGGGATAGAGGTGCCGTAGGTGCTCTGTCCATAGCTGACAGAGGCATCGACCATTAGCACTCTATGTAGGTGGAGGTAGGTGCACTGTAGGCACCCTATCCACATGGTAGAGAGGCATCGTAAGCCCTAAAAATGCAAAGCAAAGACCCTAATTCTGTCGAAAAATCCATTTTTTCCTTCCCTTTTTACTGTGATGCAATTTCTAATGAAATTTTTCATGTGTTGCAGGTGCAATACCCCATTTATGTCATGGTTATCTGGAAAGAATGTGAACATGAGACAACAGATGATAAATCTATATATTATCATACTACCATAGAGGCCTTACTAAACTGCAAGTTGCTAAAGTACTTCCGAGTACTAGGCATGAAAGCATACATCTTCTTGCTCTAGTATATCATAGACATGTGGGATCCTAACGAGGAAAAATTTGTAGTTAGGACCCATGATTTGACTATAGATATTGAGGATATCTACTTTCTAATGGTTTTTGTCATGGAGAGGTATACTAGTAGTCCTATCCGGTGCACGAGGGGGAGATCCCTCTTTGTATGATTTGATAGACCAATACTTCTCACTAGGTATGCAGCCTCCATCTGGGAAACTGTGTATCCAGTAGATAGTGAACCTTCCTTTGAGGAAGGTATCCCATACTATTGGAAAAGTTGTTGGGACTAGGTATACCCAATTGATCACAAGGTCACACATGTTGTATACCATTGAGTGCATGGCACCCACGGTCTTTAATTGGTGTGAAGGCATGTTGGCAAGTCTGAAGGAACAACTGGACAAATGTAAGCGGGGGACACTTAACAAGTTTGGTTATGGAGCTGTGGTGGTATCTTTTATCTTACATTGGGTACACCACATGAGGCCATAGGTGACTGTGAGCAGGTTAGACCCTGAGGATCTGAGGATGCTCAGGTGGGTGTATGTCATGGCTAGCCATGGAGGCGATGGACCCAAAGTTGTCTATGGATCATCCTTTTTTTGCTGGCTAAGGGGCTAGCTGCTCATGATAAAATATTATGCCTATGAGGGGGCAGAATTCGAGGATGATCCAGAGCTTGTACTACCTAAGGGGGAGATGTGGGATGACTGACATAAGAAAAGACATTATCCACTATGTTTTTTAATTTTTTGAGGTTTATTTAATTTTTATTTTGCAGTACTGAGATGAAAAATAGTTTTTATATAGATATTGGATCAGTAGGCCCAGCAGACATGTCACCCATTTTGAGGCGAGAAGGGGCTAGGGAGATGGTGGCTTATCGCTCCAAGGTTGATGAGGAGCTTGGAGATCTAGAGGAGAACCTACAACGTATGACTATAGGGATTCTATATGTGACCATCAACGAATTACCTAGGCGTCACCAACACCAGATGAAAAGGGTCTCTGGTCGATTTTCCAGGCTACTCTGTAGAGTGGCTCAGGCTATCATATGTTATTACGAGCACCGCTAGGAGGATTAGTCTATAGGGATATTTCAATTTTGTATATGTATACTGAAATCTATGAAGCTTCATATTTTTCCCCATATATGCATATTTTGGACTTGTTACAATCTTAAAATTTAAGGGCACGAAAAAACTTGACGTTTCATCCCAATTTTTGTATCTCAGTCTCACAGTTTTATATATATGACAAACTTTTTATTTACAGTTGCGTGTGCAGAAATTGTGATGTGTGAAATGATGTGTACTTATGAATTTACATGTATGTTGTTTATATTTCAAATGGAATTCTTAACTATGAGCAATGTACCAATCCAAAACATAATTAGCTAGGGAATCTGCCACATCATTCAAATGTCTTGGACTGTGTTGATATGCAACCTACCCAAAAGATATTTCTAACAATCTAACTCTTTAGAATGTATGAAGAAGTAGGGGATTTCAGATGGTGTAGACCCAATTAAGCTATTGAACAACTATTTTGGAATCTAGGTAAGCCCTAATTTCTCTTACATAATTATCTAGGGCTTCTGTCAACAATCCAATCACAACATGGTATTCTACTAGATTGTTGGTGGAGGGACCTAAAAAAACACCCCCTGAACTCACCAGATCACCTATAGGAGAGTACAGTACCCAAGATGTTGACGCAATGTTTAGTGTATATCTATTAGCACCATCCACAAAACCAGTGAAAGTAGTCATCTATCCATTAGACAAAATAAATACATAAGTAGGTTTTTCTGACAAACATATCTTAGATCACACAAAAGGTACACTTTTCAAACCTAATACACACAAAAAACTATAAATAATATTTACAAAAGGCACTATTATAGATGACCTAGGAATAGTAGTATCTTTTTAGGTAGAGCCCATTGTGGGGCTCACCCAGGGGAATCTGTTACGAAGAGAAATTCCTATGTCTTGGCGTACCACAACAGACAGCTTGAATCCAAAAATCAATCCTTTCCAATATGCAATAGAAATTAAATATCTAACACTAAAGGATCAGACCTCATACCTTATTTCAGATGGTTGAAATAGATCCCCGTTGAGCTTTCCAACTTCAGCTTGAATTGATAGATTACTTCCTCAACAACAAGTAAATAATACAAGCATACTATATATATTGGTGTTATATCTATTCTAGCATATATAATCAACAATGTATAAGCATTTGAAAACATCCATGGATAAAATATTCATTCAAACATACATTATTAGATAGGAAAAGATATTTCTATTAATAAAAATAAGAGATTACAATGGATACAACCTTTGTTGGCATGTCTGCATGACTCAGATAGTATATGACATGCTCTTGGAGCTCCTCATCCTATTGAACCAAAACCATACCAATCGTCTCCATGGATGCGGCCACATAAAGTAGAAAATCACGACTATAGTCTGGGGGACTAATCACCGAGGCTGATGCTAGGGCTTGCTTGAGTGCATCAAAGGACGCATGGGATCACTCATCCCAACAAAAGGTGGTGTCCTTCTTCAAAATATGCATGAAGCCTCTAGTCAAATTGGAAAAATTGACAAACAATCTCCGTAAGAAGTTTTCCATGCCTTGCAAACATTGAAGATGATGAATATTCTTTGAGGGAGACAACTGAAGTATTGCCTCAACCTTCAAAGGGTTGACTCTTATACCCTCTTTAGATACCATGAATCCTAAAAAGCGACCTGACTTCACACAAAATATGTACTTATGAGGATTTAAGCTAACCAAATAATGGCGGCATATTTCAAATACCAATCTCAAGTGATAGGAATGACGCATTCTCATACGAGAATGAGTAGCAAGGTCATCCAAAAATACTTCAATAATTGACTTGAGATTGTGGAAGATCAAGGTCATTGCATGTTGAAAAGTAGCTTCGGTGTTCTTAAGGCCAAAAGGCATTTTTTGATATCCAAATGTTCCCCAAGGACAAATAAATGCAGTCTTATGTTGGTCCTCAGGTTTAATTTGTATCTAATTATATCCAGAAAATCCGGCCATAAAGGAAAAAACCTTGCTACCAGCACACTCATCCAAAATCTGATCAATAAATGGTGTGGGGAAATTTTCCTTAGGACAGGCACGATTCAAATCATGGAAATCAAAACATATGCGGATCGCTCCCTACTTCTTATCCACCAGAATGAGGTTTGAAACCCACTCCGTCAAGGGAACGAGATAGATAAAACCAGCTTTCAACAATTTCTCTATCTCTGCCTTAATCTCTAGTGCTTTCCTAGGATTCACTGCACGTAAGTGTTTTCAAACAGGCTTAGCGTTGGGATAAGTCTTAATCTCATGTTTGACAATACGAGGGTCGATACCTGCATTTCGTCATAAAACCAAGCAAATATATCACATTATTCTTTAAATAGCTCGGTGTATTCTTGAATCTCAGCATGGGAACATTCTGCCCCAATATAGACATTCTCTATCCTGCCAGGTTCGCAAGAGATGTTGATAGGAATCATTGAAGATATGTTTTTCATGTTTCCATAAGCCATCAGACCAGGAGAGCTCAATGGAACCATAGGACTACCAAATATCTCACTAAGAACCACCCTAAAGTCCTCACACTCCAAGCGGTCAAGCTCAGGAAGAAAGTAAGATCTATGATGGAGTTCCTCCCATGGTGGCTCAACTCCCGATGTGGCCTCAATAATCGCTTCACCTGAAGGGAAAATAGTATCAAGGTAGTCATGCATTTGAGAATACTGTACTGCCCATGCCAGTAGCACATAAGGGTCTTCCTCCTCCGTTCATGAAGAGGAAGGACTGGGCTCTGCAACACACTCTAGATTAGTTTGATAAGCTATCATAGTTGCATGCAACGACATGTTCATCATGATGGGCTCACTCGGAGTACTCGATGTAGGAAGAATCCAAGGATCTTCCATATGACTCATGTGAAAAGACATCAATCTCATAGATGTCAAAGCCTATAGAAGGAGCAAGTCGACATAAGTTGACTTGAATGAAGATCGACTTAGTCAGCTGACTAAGTCGATGGGCCAACTAGTCGATCAGCCGACTAAGTCGGTCGGCCGACTGAACTAAAAGATTAGTCGACTTAACTAACAGTTGTGTCAGTTCACCGAACCGACAGGTAGTTATTTTTTGTAACTGTTTGTAACTGGTATATATTAGGCTGTTGAGCCAAGCAAGAACTCAGTTCAGTTTGGTGCCTTGTATGAACTCACTACATTAATATAATCTGTTTCTATCTGTTCTTGTCTCTTGTATCTTATTTATGGTTATGTTTTAGTATGTATTATTGGTAACCTTATGTGATCTGTGAGATTACAACATTGGTTCCATTGCCGGTAGTACATGTCTAAAATATAGGCTCACATATGATAACAGAGTAGGAGATCAAGGACTAGTGGAACCGTAAAGTTGTGAACTACTTGCAAAATTACGCCCGACGAAACAGATTAACAGTCGCTGAAGCCAGAGCCAGATTTTTCACAGAAACACACGAAAAATTTGTCGAGTCGTACCACAACTGTTGAAGCAGCTTCTGGATGAGAAGACCGGACGTGACTAAAGAACAACAGTTGTTAGATAAACTATTCCGAGGAGGACGAACAAATCTGTCGGAGTGGTTTGAGAAAATCGCCGATGACTTCTGTGAAGAGAAAGCCGTTGAAGACAACACGTCAGTGGAAACTGTTAAGGAAAAATTCTACACAGATTTCACTGACCAATTCTTGTGCTCCCTACCGACCTTGCTGTTCAAATTCTTGATAGAGAACGGAGTAGGCCAAATCGTCGAACCTAGACCACCCCTATGCAAACAGCCACCAAACACCAACTGGGCGGAAAAGCAGAAGAAGTGGGAGAGATTTATCGCAGAAAGGGAGTGGGAATACTTCCTAAGCAAGTGATTCGAACTATCCAAGATTTCTAAAAGCATCAGGTAGGCTATGGGGGGGTAGCTAGTCATGTGTCAGAGGTAGAGTATAGTGGATCCTAGTCGACCTAAAGCCGATAGCTGTCACCAGTAATGAAAAGTTGACTGAAGGGAAATTGAAGGTATAGTATTGTAGGAAAGTATGTCGGACATTAAGAAAATCGAAAGGGACGAAAGACAGCAGTGAAGGGAAGCCAGACGAGAAAGAGCAGCAGAGCTGCATCAAAGACAAAACCCTAGGGCGACCGACCGTGAGGAGATTCCGCCAGAGTCAGGTCATGACTGACACAGAGAGGGCGTAGAAGAGGAGACGGCCCCTAAGGAAGAAGAAGTGTGGATAGAGCAGCCTGAAGCTCTCCAAATAACTGTCCCGGACCAAGGAGTAACCCTTTCCCCAGTAAATCTGTGTACCACAATACAGACTATTATTGAAGATGACCTCCGACTACGAGCTGGTGACATTACTATCTGAAGCCGGCTAGGTGACAAACCATTCTCGGGATGACATCTTGTTATACACCGACCGCTCGAAGGGAATTGGGTGACCTTTCAAACAGCACCATCCTTTCGGAGTATCCACTTGCTCTTACCGACACATGAAGGAGCACCCCCCCTGCCACATATAGCTTTCAAATAAATCCAAGAGTCAGACCTGAGCACGCAAAGTTCCAGTGGACCATTGACAATACAAATCCACAACAATCCACTGTATGACGCAAAATCGACCACCGACGGAGGCACAAGTTTCGTCGACCAAAATTCCTCCGGCTCCAGCAATCGTCGACCCCACTCATGAAATGACAGGTTAAGTCGAAGCCGATGACACAAAATATGCTTTATCCTGAAGCATCATCAAGAAGCTGGCTAAGGAGATAGCTGTCGCCCGGAAGAAACTCAAAACCCAAAAACAACAACAAGGGAGGGGTAAGTGTAAGCTTATTCTGGCTGACTCATCCGATGATGAGGAGGAACTAGCAGCCGTGGTCGTCGACATTGTCGAGGATTCCCGTGCCAATAAAGTATCTGTTTAAGTATAGTTTCAACGGTATCTAGAAGTAGGAGCTCCGGAGGGTCGTCCTAAGAAAGCCAAAACACAAACGATGCCTGAAAATGTCGTCGACCTTGTGTCGACCCCCCCACCCCCATCTCCAACGCCCGTAGTCAAAGAACAAGCACCAGTAGAATGGTTGGGCAGCCCTAGTGAAGAATATCAACGCGCAATCCTGGAAGCACTCAGAGCCCGGGTCAGCCAGGATGCTGAGCTTGAAGATTTCTTTACAACACTGCCTTCACTGTTTAAGTCGGCCCAGAAAATAAAGACAACGGCTCCTCTCAAAATACACAAATAGATTTATGCCCAGGAAATGACAACATTTACCAAGATCAATGAAGAAAGCGACATCATAGGACACAGTCAGTCTATCACTAAGAAGGTCGATCCCGAGACACAGAAAGAACCACCCACGTCCCCATCCAAAGCAGCGATCTCGTCTGACGATAGTCTCAAATATATTCAACCACTCTCGCAACCCTTGTCCATACCCCCACTCCGTCCCCAACAACACCATCATCCCAACCTCCTTCCCCCCCACCTCCACCATCGAAATCCCCACCACCAGAATTACAGCCAAACCCATCATAGCCACCATTATCTTCACAACCAGAAGCAGACATCCCACCTCCTCAAACAGAAAAACCCCCGTCCCCCATACCCCCTCCTCAACAAGAAACACAGCCATCTTCTATACCAATTAACCAAACAGAACAACCCTCAACCTCCAATCCACCAACCACAGACCTAATTTCCACTACTGCAGGTACCCAGGAGCAAGAACAACAGCCAAACAAACAAAAAAAAAAGAAAGAGCAGCATAGACCAGCCGGCCTCCGCATTACCCTAAGGGATGCAAGTTCCTTGGACAACACAGAAGTTGGCCAACTCCTGAAAATAGTGGCCAAAGAGTCCAAGAAAAGGATAGATAAAAAAAATAAAGAGCTGGTAGCCAAACATGCAGAAGAAGTCAAGTTTCTCGACCGATGCAGAGCTCTAGTCCAGACCGTGATACCAGGACCTATCGACGTCGACACAGATCGACCACTTGAAAGAGCATATCAGCTCTTCAAGGAAATGGTATCGACCGTCCAGACTCGACTGCAAGCGACTAAAGAAGGAAAAAAGGAGGAGACTGTTCGACTACTCCTGGCCCAACACACTGCATTCTCGAAAGCTTACAAAGTTCTCTAGGATCATATGGAAGAATCAGTGGTCACGGAGGAAGTATTACGAGACTAGCCTATTCACTATGGGAAATTCTATCAGCAGACCAGGAAGGCAAGGCAGGGCATTCAGGAATTAGAGGGTCGAAAGTCGACAGAAGCAGAACTGCGGCAGACCATTGAAGAACAAATTGTGATGGAGACTAACAAACTGCAAAATCTAGAATGGGAGGCACATCAGTGGGTTCAACAGGCCCTACCCAATTTAGAGCGAGTCGACATCCTCTGTCCTCAGATGAAATGACTCATCACTGCTACAGAAGAAGAAAACCAACTGTTGGGTCCCAACATGGAACACATAGCAGAAATGCCCATGTCTGAAAAGATGTCGACCCTTTCAAGTCTTACAACCTTAATGATCGATATCCAGAAGGCATTACAGAGTTGGACTAACTTTCAGCATCATCTGGCCATCACAGTTCCAGCTATCATCGAAGTCTGTCGCCAAAGGAGACCGACCATGCGGCTGCACAGTCCCCAGCACAAGCAAGTCTGACTGCATTCACAAGAGTTCATTTTTTTGTACCTCCTTGTTTCTTTGAGACGAAGAAACGTTTTGTTCGTGGGGGAGATATAGAAGGATCAAGTCGACATAAGTCAACTTGAATGAAGACTGACTTAGTCAGCCGACTAAGTCGATGGGCCAACTAGTCGATCAGCCGACTAAGTCAGTCGGCCGACTAAACTAAAAGATTAGTCGACTTAACTAATAGTCATGTTGGTTCACCGAACCGACAGGTAGTTATTTTTTGTAACTGTTTGTAACTAGTATATATTAGGCTGTTGATCCAAGCAAGAACTCAGTTCAGTTCTGTGCCTTGTATGAACTCACTACATTAATATAATCTGTTTCTATCTATTCTTGTCTCTTGTATCTTATTTATGGTTATGTTTTAGTATGTATTATTGGTAACCTTATGTGACCTGTGAGATTACAAAGCCTCACCGGAACTAGAACCTATCATAAGGATTGGTGCAGGACAACTAAATATTCCCATGAGGGATGGATACATGCCTACACCCACACTCCTAGTTACCGGTTGAGAGTATTCAACGATCGGGATCGAAGCTCCTAAATATGCAGTAACAGATAGACTCTTGAATGACATTTGAACAATCGTTACTATCTTCCCATTAAATGGAAATCATACAATGCGAAATAGGGAAGAGGTAATAGCTTGCATACTGTAGATCCAATTCCTACCGAGCAAGAGATTGTAGTCAAGGGGCACATCAACCACCTTGACCTCTATCGCAACGGTCTTCCCTCCCAAATGGACCTTAAGGGAAGGAAGGATCCTGTGCAGCCTAAACAATCTCCCATCAAACGCAATTAACATGGTCGCTGATTTAGATAGATTAGGGGAATCTAAACCCTTCCAACACGATAAAGACATCACAAAAGTGGCAGCACCTTCGTCAATGATAGTTCCCTTGACGGTCATGTTAAAACATTCTATGTGAATCAAAAGAGACACATAGTAAGGCAAGAGAGGATGAAGTCCTGTAGTTTCAAATTTAATCACGGAGCAAGAATCATCATCATTCACACAAAGGGAAAAAATCAAAGCCTTCCTTTGCGAAGGATAACTCTGAAGCACTTCCAATGCAGACATCGCACAAGGAGTGTGGCCCAAATCCTTGACAACTGGATAGCTCTGGGTAGCTTGGGCATTAGGATTGTGCCTTGAATGTTTAAGGACTCCTTTAGGAATGTGAGGTGAAGCTTTAGGTTTATCCATAGGTTTATCAATACACAAAGGAGACCCTGGTGGATTAGGTTCCTTTCCTGGGCTAGGTTGTGATGAACCATAGTCCTTCATACGGGTCACAACTTTCGCAGCACGTACCATGTTAATGCAACCATGACCACTACCCTCCGGTGGATCTTGATCACCACCAAAATGTTCATGTGTCCTCGAGTTCATATTTTTATTGTGAGGTAAAGGGTTAGTTACCATAGCTGGGCCCTGTGCCAAGAATCTCAAGGCTTCATCGATACGAGGGCACAAGTAAGTGAGGTGATCATCCTTACACAACTTCCAAGGGAATTTAACCTTACGTTTGGCTTACTTGTCCCCCCCAGCATTATGGGCATTCTTGTCATTATTATTAGCATTCTCATTCCTATTCCCACCCTTACAATTATTCTTACCCTTCTTTTTATTCCATCCGGGCTGCTGGTTACCCTTCTGGTCTGACGATTGCACCGAAAGTACACTCGTCATTTGGGTGGGTTGGGATGAAGCCATGGCTTGTCCCAAAGTAGATTGGTTGATTGGCAATTGACTAAATTTTTTTGCAACCGAATCCATAGGTTTAGCACTTGCACAACCAACAATGCCATTGGCATGTGGTCCAGGTTTAACTTTGGGGTCGAAACTAGAACGTGGAGCATTGGGAATGATCTCATATAAAAAACCGGACTGAACATAAATCAAGTCTAGTTCATGTGCCCTAAATATCACTTGTTCCTCATTCTACACTCTGGATGTAGAAACATCGTTCGCTATATATGGAAATAACGACTTAAGGAACCATTTGAGGAGGAATTATGACAATATAAAGGCTTTAATTAACCTCTTCCATCTACTCCACTCTTGGATATGATCTGAGAGATGTGTGGCCTTATCCTGCCAAAATGTCGACAAGAGTTTAGTACCAACGTCGTAACGCACTGGTAGCTGGAAGTGGTTAAGAAAATTCATCGCTAGGTCATCGAACAAAGCGAATGCCCTCGTAGGTAGCTCTATATACCATTTCGCAGCAAGCCCTGTAAGGGTGCGTTGAAACAGCCTTAAACGGATGAAGTCCTGGTGTAAGGAATTCGAAGAGCACCATAGGTGAAAGGTAGTAACATGTTCGCTCAGATCCTCTCCCGGTTTTCCCTCGAACTTGGGTATGTCCGAAGGAAGCTTAGTAGGGATAGTCAACCAATCTGAGTCATGAGCTACATGATCATTCATCAATAACTACAAGTCAGGAAGGTTCAACGTCACGAGGAATGGGAGCCTAGGATGATGAGGTCAATGGACCACTCCCTGATAGTTCTGATTCACATAGGTCTGATTACCACCAAGGCCTTGGCCATAGTGCCCTCCTCCTATTTGACCCATATAGGGTGGCATGGAAGCACCATAGTGTGGTGTACCTTGACTATTCAGAGCTACAAAGACATAATTTGGAGGGTAAGTAGGTTGTTGATACCTGCCCCCATAAGGTGAAGAACCCTGTCCATACTACATCCCATAATACGTCCATAAGTCATTGCATGAGATGTCCCATGAGACACTCTATAAGTAGGAACATATGCTCCGGAAGTAGGAGTATACATTCCAAAAGTAGGAATGTGACCTCTAGAAGTATGAACATGACCTCCCGAAACAACAGGTGGTGCATGAAGCTGAGACACAACTGGTCTATTAACCACAGTATGGACATAACTCGTAACAATGTTTCCGCCTGAAGGACCACATGAATGAGGTGTAGGGTGAACATTCAAAGAACTAGGGATGAAGGATGAAGGGATCTATGTAATTAAGTATGTACTATTCCCTATAGTCACTCGTCTTGGATTTGGTATCCTAATAGGATCACTAACCCTAGACCTAGGAGGAATATGTGATGTAGCTTCCACCATCGGGATGGAAGGTGCAATGTGACTATTGCACCCAAACCTCTTCACATGGTAAGGAATGAGAGTGCCCCTAGGCATAGTGTTAGGCTCGAACTCAGACTCCACATGAAATTCCAAATCATGTGTGGGAAAACTAGACATACCATAACTACCATAACTAGTGCTTGGGGGTTCAAAATGAGTCTCATCATCCTCCGGCATTCCATACCGACAATGCGTCAATGGGGAATCAACCCTAGAGTAAGTAGGTCTATCATGAAATGTTCCTATCTTAGAAATCATAGTACCTAACTTAGTCAAGTCGAGTGAATGATCATAGTTAGGAGTAAACTCCCCATCTTCCACATGAATGGGAGAAGGTGGTTCAAGAATACCTTCTATATGGTCTCCCATGGTGTGTGAATCAATGTGCGAAGTAGTCCACCTGGACTATCTATTTCTCTCTCCCAAAGGAGGAGGAGATGTAGAAGGCAGAAGTTTTGCTAAATGACAAGAACAACGAGGAGCCACACCTGAATCCACAATGACTAAAAAAATAGAAAAGACTCTCTATCTACGCAAACCCTAGGTAAGCTATCATGCATAGAGAAATCACCAATAAAATATAAAGCCAAATGCAAGCAATCAAGGGTAGGATAAGTGAGCTCCCGAATGAAAAAGGTATGTCTCACCTAGGAGAGGCTTGAGACTCCCATACACAACAAGTAGAGTTACATAACCAATTATTGTGGCGCTCAGCTTCAACACATAAAGTGACTGTGTTGTCTAACCCCAACCTGGCTGGGACACCTACAGAATAACCCCTACAAATTACCCCCTTGATATCCTGGTTAAGTCCACTAAGGTCACCTCAATATAATAAATGCTTGGGTGGATAGTCGCAGGCAGGATTGACCGTATGGGTAGGGTAGCAAAGCCCGAAGCTCTCGAAAGAGCCCCCATATATGAATACAATCCTAGAAATATCTTCAGTGCTACTCAGTTTTGACTAGGGGTCATGCCAATCAATAGGCACTCACATTTCCTTGTGCTTAACTCCCTTTTGAGAGGAGGATTCTGAGAAACACTGTTTATACCAAGGATTTCATACAACCCAAGTAACAAGTTGGTTTTTCTCTTCTACAGCATTGATGAGTCGACAGGTTCAGCTTCTGCCCATTTGGTGACATATTCCACTGCCGTGATAATATATCTTGCACCTGATCATTTGGCTGGGATAGGAAAAGGTCCTATGAAGTCGATAGCCCAAAGTTCAAATGTGAGACTAGGGTTTATAGATATCAAGGGAATTTCTGTGCTTGGCAGAGGTCGACCAAGTCGTTGACATCTATTGCATAGACTAACAAAGTCTTTGCAATCTTTGTGGATTGTCAGCCACCATAAGCCCGACTGTTGGATTTTTCTTGCAGTTGTATCCGCTTGAAAATGTCCTCCTACAGGTCCATAGCGTGCTTCATGCATGATTTGTTCTCTCTCATGGTCGAGTACACAACGTCAGAGAATGTCATCTAACCCCATTTTGTACAAAAATCCATTGATGAGGCTGTAGGGTGCAGCCTTCATAGCTAAGATTTGTTTCTTCTTGGTGTTCAGACCTTCGGGTGCCTGACCTGTCTCTAAGAACTGAGCTATTTCTTCTAGTTCTACAGGTACTGCTTCTATGCAAAATAGATGTGCATCTGGCAATTCGTCGTCAACTCCAGTCGGTTCCTCCCCTGTGTCTATACATGATAGGTGGTTGGGTTTGACATTTAGCTTTCCTGGTCAAACCACTACTTCAAACTCAAATTCTTGAAATAGAAGTAACCATCGGCAAATTCTTCCATGATGAAGGGGTTTATTAACAAGGTACTTCAAAGCTTGATGGTCGGTATAAAATATGAAAGGGTTGGCCAATAGGTAATGTCGATACTTTTGGAGAGCAAAGACCATACCTAGGGCTTCTCGTTCAGGGTTTATTGGGGGTTTTAGGTCGAGGATGATTTTTATTTTGGCGAAGTCGACCTTTATACCGTCTTTGCAGACAATATGTCCTAAGAGTATGCCTATGGGAGTAATAAAAGTACATTTCTTAATATTTAGGGAGAGTTGTATCTGTCGACATCGCTCCAGCATAAGTCGGAGCCATGTGCAGTGATGCTATAGGGTGGAGTATATGGTCCAATCGTCGAAGTATACTTCCATGGTCTTATATATATATTCTTGGAAGGTCTTGACAACAATTCGAGAGAATACTGCAGGTGCATTTTTCAACCCAAAAGGCATAACTCTGTAGGAAAAGGACCCAAATTCACATACAAATGTTGTTTTCTTTTGATCCTCTTTGGCTATGGGTACTTGATTATATCCTGAAAATCCATCTATAAACGAATAACATTCATGGCCTGCAACTTCATTCAGGATTTCATCAGCATAGGGGGTGGGGAATGGATCTGTGAGTGTGACTTTGTTGAGCTCCCGAAAGTCGACACAAATTCTTAATTTGGTCGGGTCATGTTTCTTGGGTTGTACGACCATGGGACTTTCCCATTTCGATTGGTCGATAGGGTAAATGATCCCTGCTGCTAACATGTTGTCTATTTCCTTCTTAACTATCTCCTTATACTTATGAGCTAGTTTGTAAGGTCGTTTCTTGACAGATCAAAAATTAGGTTTAGTATCTATTTTCATTTCTCCCATTTCCTGGACTAACCCTTTTAAGTCTTTGTAGTCCCTTGCAAAGACATCTTGGAATTCTCTAAGTAAGTTTATGATTTCGGTAGTTTGGTGTTCGTTCTAGTAATCACCAATCTTAGCTATATTTGGACGGTCGTCGTTTGAAATGTCGACCTCCTTAGTTTTCACTTTGGCATCCAGCCACTCTGGTACTTTAGCTTCATTGATCGACCGAATTCCTTCTTTGAACTGTGAGAATGTAGCTGGAAAGTTGGCTGCAGTCATTCTGTCAAGGTCTGGTTTGTCGGTGGTCTCGACTTTCAAGATTGAGCAAATTGGTTTGGTTGTTTCAATGTGGTCGGTCTTCCATCTAAAGCTCTTACCTTCTGTGTGTTAATTTTCTAAGTGTAAACGTGTCAACTGTGATTTTTATTCAGCTTGTATCTGGTTATAGTCCTTGGTCGGTCGATGGTCTTGGGAGGGTTGTTTTTCGGTCGGTTGAAGAAACTGTTTGATTTGGTGTGCTGTCCCAGCCAAGTTTTTGTTTTGAGGTATGAACTGGAAGTCCTTAATAAAATTTTATTTAAGTTCATGCCAAAATAAGGTTTCTCCTCTAGCTTCCTCCATTTTATACCATTTATTAGGCAAGTCGGCTAGGGTTGAAGGGAACAAATGTGGCCAGGCTCGCTCATCTTTGTGTCCAAGATGTCTCCACTCTTTTTCACAAAGGGTGATGTGTTCTTCTGGGTCTTGGCCTTGGACAAAGATAGGGATTTGAGTGTCCTGGGTTAAATTCTTCCCACCGAATCGTTCGACAAAGAAAGTTGAAGCAGTTGTCCAGGTCTGCAATTTTGTCTGATGGGTGTTTCACCATCACGCTGCTTGACTTGTAAAGGTTTCCACTAATCTTTGAAGTCTACCATGTTCTCCAATATTGTTAGATACTTGTTCGACATGCATGATTGGAGATTCTCTTTCCTTATACCTGGGCAATTGGGTATTATGTAAGTTGGTTGGTTGTAATGTAGGTCATTCCCCGATTTTGTTTTCAAAGACTTTGGGGATAGTTGAGACAATGAAGCACTGTCGGGTGGGTTTTTTCTCTACTTTCTGTATAGTCCAACACCCTCTTGCTTGTGTTTCATAATTTTTCATTTCCCAGTCATATAATTCAGTATCTGAATTATATCCAATTGAGTCTTGGTTACCTAAGTGAAGCTCCCCATAGATGTTTGGCTCGGTATAGTCCGTATTGTTATGTATCTGGTAAAGCTGTCTGACATCGACTTCTTCATCAATCGGTTCGGCCCAAGGTGCACCTTGGGAAGTATTAATGTGTACAATGACTTTTTGACCATTTCTTTTTAACTTAATTCGTTCTTTGTCTAAGGATATTGAGGCTTTCATCTTTTGTCCCCAAGGTCGACCAACTAGCGCGGGAAAGGAGCTAGATCCTTCTTTTGGGTCAATGATTTCAAAATCAACCTTAGTCGAAATTCCTTTGATGGTCGTGTCGACATATTTCCAAACCCCAATGGGTTCAATGAGGCCTTGGTCGGTGAGTTTTAGATAAATGCCTGAATCGTAGATTCAAGGTCGTCCCATCATTTCCCATGTATCCCTGGTCATGATATTTACCTGAGACCCAAAATCGAGCACCACTTGTCGGACGTGATAACCTTCGATTTCCAGGTCGACAAGTGGGTCGACATCATTTTTGTCTTTTTGATTGAGGCTACAAATGTTCTTAGTTTGTTTTCCAAAGTTAGTGCTTTTTATTTTGTGTAATAAATCAATGAATTGGGCGACGGATTTTTCTGTTTGAATGAGATGAGTTAAGTGCTGTGTTGTGGTAAGTCGACTGGTAATAATGTCTTCTTGCTGGAAAATGTATTGAAATATGTGAGTGGCTTCGTGATAGGTTTGTTTTTCCTTCAGAGGATCCAGATAACCATTTGTGTTTTAAATTTTAGTAATGTGGGGGTTATCAAGCCATATTTTTGTGCCTTGGCGAGTGACAATATGCATATTTTTAGTAGTTAATACATCATGCTTTTGTACACAAGACAAGACATTAACATTTTTCTTATTATTGATTTTTTATAACATGGTAGGACAATCCTCTAGAGAGTGATCACCTACTCCACAATGTGTACAGAATTTAAGGTCAATTCTGTCCTTGTACGGACAGTCTGCACATCGGTGCCCTTCTTTATAGAAGATGAAGCACTGGGTAGATCAACGCAGTCGGATGTCACAATTCCTGATGAATCGACCTCTTCCAAACCCTTGTCATCGATTGTCGTACCGGCGTTCATATCGTTGGCCTTCGTATCATTTCTCATTCTAGTCATTGGTATTATTTTTCTCATTGCTCTGTGCCACTGTATTCATCTGGTAGATCGCCTAATAGTTTTGTCTGTTTTTCAGGTTTAATTGACAGTCGACCGTATTGTGACTTTTTGTCTCACAGATGGCGCACCAGGAAGCTTTTGCATTCTTCATGTTAAATGGACATTCTTTCGTATAATGATCTCCGGCCTCTTGGAAAATGTCACAAAATAATTTAGTTTGCACGAAGCGGACGTCTTGTCAGCTATATTCTTGTCGACAATTATCTTTCGAGTGTCCGGCCGTCGAGCATTTAGTACACCAGATTTCTTGATTTTTGAGGGTCATTTATTTCAAGGACTTCTCGACATTTTCGAGCTGTTATTCTAGTCAGTGGTCCGTTGGATAGGCTGGTATGTCTTCGTCCATTTCCACCTGCAGGGATTTGGTCAGCGCATCTTCATATGTCTTGAATGTTTCCAGATTGATGTGTCGGTGAAATTTTTGTGATAACCCTGCAAGGAACCATTGAATTAGTAGTTTCTCATCAATAACATAATCTAGTTGACTCAATAGGTCCTTCCAGCGTTTGTCATAATCATGAACGATCTCCCCTGGCTTTTGCTGCGTTGTCTTGAGCTTTTTGGCGGCCAGGTGCTTAGCATATGGGGTCTTGAAAAAGGATAAAAACTGTGCTTTAATTTCAGCTTTCATGGCCCTGGGTTTCCTTTTCGAAAAGGTCATATACCAGGTCAGGGCACTTTTCCATAAAGCTCCCGTGAACTGAGCCATCTGTCGGTCTTCATCTTTCACCTGGTTTGCATCCCAGATGGACTCGCAGACGAACCAATGTCATCTGGGGTCTTCATCCCCCTCGTAGAGAGGAATGTGAGCTGTTCCATGACCCATGTCTGAGTCACTTTCACTGCTATCAGAAGTTGGCAGGGTCGAAGGTGTGGGTGGTGGTGAAAGTGGTGGGATTGTTGATGTAGACGCTCCTACGGAATTTTGGCCGACGGAACTGGTACCTCCGTCGGTGGTAGATTCATCTTCGACATACAGTGGGTTGTTGTGGAGTTCTATTTTCGATGATCCACTGGAATGTTGTGTGTGTAGGTCTGACTCTGTGCTTTCTTCTAAAGTTGTATGTGGCGGGGGGGGTGCTCCATCCTGTGTCCGTAAGAGCAAGTGGATACTTCGGAGGGAGGGTGCTGCTTGAATCGTCACCCAGTTCCCTTCGAACGGTCGGTGTATGAAAAGATATCATCCAGTGTACGTATCATCGCCTAGTCGACTCCAGATATTATAGTCACCAGCTCTTAGTCTTAGATCTTCTTCAATAATAGTCTGTATTCTGGTATGTGGATTTGTCGGGGAAAGGATTATTCCTTCATCGGGAGTTGTTAATTGGAGAGCTTTCGGATGCTCTATCCATACTTCTTCTTCCTCCATAGGGGACATGACTTGATCTATGCCCTCTTCCTATCAGTCATGACCCGAATCTGGGGGATTATCTTCACGGTTGGTCTCCCTAGGGTTTTGTTCTCTGGGCAGCTCATCGGTTCTTTCGCGTCTTTCTTCCCTTCTCTGCTGTCTCTCATCCCTTTCTCGTTTCTTAATGTCCGACATAGCTTCATACAGTACTAATGTCTTCAAGTCTTCTACAGTCGAATTTTCATTACTGGTGACGTCTATCCTCCTGAAGTCGACTAGGATCCACTATACTCTACTTTAGACACAAGACCAGCTACCCCCCCATAGCCTACCCGATGCTTTTTAGAAAGCCTAGATAGTTTGAATCACTTGCTCAGGAAGTATTCCCACTCCCTTTCTACAATAAATTTCTCCCACTTCTTCTGCTTCTCCTCCCAGTTGGTGTTTGGTGGTTGTTCGCACAGTGGTGGTCGAGGTTCGACGATGTGGCCTTCTCCATTCTCTATCAGGAATTTGAATAGCAAGGTCAACAGGGAGCACAAGAATTGTTTGATGAAATCTATGTAGAATTTCACTTTGACAGTTTCTACCGATGTTCGGTCTTCAACTGCTTGCTACTCATAGAAGTCGTCGGCAATTTTCTCAAACCACTCCGACAGATTTGTTTGTCCCCCTCATAATAGTTTATCTAGCAACCGCTATTCTTTAGTCACATCTAGTCTTCTCATCCAGAATATACTTCAACAATTGTGGAAAAGACTCGACGAATCTTTCATGTGTCTCTATGAAGAATCTGGCTCTAGCTTCAGTGACTGTTAATCTGTTTCATCTTGCATAATTTTGCAAGTAGTTTGCAACTTTATGGTCCCACTAGTCCTTGATCTCCTGCTCTTGTATCATATGTGAGCATATATTTTAGACATGTACTACCGGCAACGAAACCAATGTTGTAATCTCACAGGTCACATAAGGTTACCAAAAATACATACTAAAACATAACTATAAATCAGATACAAGAGACAAGAATAGATAGGAAAACAGATTATATTAATGTAATGAGTTCATACAAGGCACAAAACTGAACTGAGTTCTTGCTTGGCTCAACAGCCTAATATATACAGTTTACAAACAGTTACAAAATAACCACCTGTCGGTTCGGTAAACTGACACGACTGTTAGTTAGCTGACTAATCTTTCTAGTTAGTTGGCTAACCGACTTAGTCGGCCCATCGACTTAGTCGGCTGATCGACTAAGTTGGTCTTTGTTCAAGTTGACTTCATCGACTTGCTCCTTCTATAGTAGTCCACCTGGACTATCTATTTCTCTCTCCCAAAGGAGGAGGAGATGTAGAAGGTAGAAGTCCTGCTAAACGACAAGAACGACGAGGAGCCACACCTGAATCCACAATGACTCAAAAAATAGAAAAGACTCTCTATCTATGCAAACCCTAGGTAAGCTATCATGCATAGAGAAATCACCAATAAAATCTAAATCCAAATGCAAGCAATCAAGGGTAGGATAAGTGAGCTCCTGAATGAAAAAGGTATGTCTCACCTAGGAGAGCCTTGAGACTCCCATACACAACAAGCAGAGGTATGTAACCAATTATTGTGGTGCTCAGCTTCAACGCGTAAAGTGGCTGTGCTGTCTGACCCCAACCTGGATGGGACACCTACAGAATAACCCCTACAAATTACCCCCTTGATATCCTAGTTAAGGCCACTAAGGTCACCTCAATATAATCAATAATTAGGCGGATAGTCGCAGGCAGGATTGACCGTATGGGTAGGGTAGCAAAGCCCAAAACTCTTGAAAGAGCCCCCATATATGAATACAATCCTGGAAATATATTCAGTGCTACTCAGTTTTGACTAGGGGTCATGCCAATCAATAGCCGCTCACATTGCCTTGTGCTTAACTCCCTTTTGAGAGGAGGATCCTGAGAAATACTGGTTATACCAAGGATTTCACACACTCACCTAGACAGACACATACATGTTGTTTAGTGGTCTTGGATAATTTACTCATAATGAACTATTCCAAGACCCTAAAACCTAATCTTGTTGGTGAACCCTATCAAATAAAATAGTGTAGTTCATTTTAATTAAGGGTTGATTTTAATTGGCTTTATTACTCAAAAGAGGGATATGGCCATGAAACTAATGGTGTTATGACACAACATAAAGTAAAATGCACACCTAACAATCAATGCAAATGCATTGCGTCCATGAAAATAGGGTATGCTACTACGTGAAATGCACATTTTTATTCAAATGATAAATGCAAGCTTTTCTATATGAAATATGGACTAATACTCCAAAGCAATTCTAGTGCAAGTACTATGCAAAATGAAAAATCCAATGCATGATGATAAGCAAATATTTTTGGATTTTTTGAAATAAAATGAGATATAAAAAGCAAAAGAATGATTCTACAACCCCCAGACTTTGCAAGCACACTCAAGCAGCACTCAAGTAAAGAAATAAGGTAAAAGAAGTCTAATGCACTAATCCCAAACAAAAAATTGAAAATGCCATGACAAGAACATTCTAAAAAAAAAATTGCCCTAAAAAAAACATCTCTGGTCAGAAACAGAGGTGTATACAAACTCTGGCAGTATCAAAGGAGACTCAGCAATCATCACAACTCACCATACAACCATTTAACTTCCACTAAAATTAAAAACTAAGGGCATACGCGACTGTTTGTAGTAAACCCTGCGTGTATACGCATAAATGGAAGAGAAAACCGCGTGTATACGCGACTGTGAGTTTAAAACTCGCGTACAAGAAGAAAGGTTCATGAAAATAAAGGAAAATAGACAACCAGAGATAAACTTCACACCAATCAGACACTACCAGGAAAACATTCCCCGAGACCTGACACAAAAAAAAGAGAGAAAGAGAAATTCAAAGTCATTGAATGCTGATAGAAAACCCCCAAAGGACAACTACTAGGAACTCCCCAGCAGAGTCACCAATTATGTTATGGAGAGAAATTCCTATGGCTTGGGGTACCACAACAGACAGCTTGACTCCAGAAATCAATCCTTTCCAATATGCAATAGAAATTAAATATCTAACACTAAAGGATTAGACCTCGTACCTTATTCCAGACGGTTGAAGTAGATCCCCGTTGAGCTTTCCAACTTCAGCTTGAATTGATAGATTACTTCCTCAACAAAAAGTAAACAATACAAGCATACTATATATATTGGTGTTAGATCTATTCTAGCATATATAATCAACAATGTAGAAGCATTTGAAAACATCCATGGATAAAATATTCATTCAAACGTACATTATTGGACAGGAAAAGATATTTCTATTAATAAAAATCACAGATTACAATGGATACAACCTCTCTTGGCACATCTGTGAATCATAGAAATTGAATCCCCCACTTAGGCCTCCACCACCTCAATCCTCCATCTCTCAATAGCAAGCTCACAAGAAAAAGGAAAGCTTGGGAAGAACACAAAAGTGCTCCAAGGGACAAAGGGATGCAGACTCAAGCTTAAGTTCCAGCAACAATGGACTATAGTTTCTTTTCTTTCAATTCTCTCATATGCCTTCAATGTACCATAGAGTTCCTTATATAGCCTTTCAAAGGGGTAATGAAAGGCCAAATCTGAGCAATCTCAAGGCATAGGGAAGGCCAGGAGTCAAGTGAGTTGGATCCATGTCAAGGAAAACTCCAAAAGGATTTGGATTATGCACACATCCCTATGTACGTGGTTTTAGGGGTCAAACCCACGTATATACGTGATTAAGGGTTTAAAAGTCACATGTAACATTTTTCACATGTTTTTAGGGATGGCTTAGTGTTGTAATAACACAGATCACATAAGGTTACCAATAATACATACAAAAATATACAGAAATATACACAGAGACAAAAGACAAGAACTAATAAGGTGAACAGATTATATTATTCTCTTAGATCGTCCAAAGCCAAGAACTGAACTGTGTTCTTGTGAGGCTCAACAGCCTAATATATACAGGTTACAAACAGTTACAAAAATAACTACCTGTCGGTTCAGTGAACCGACATGACTATTAGTTAGAAGACTTAATTACTGTGTTTGCTCGGTCGACCGACTTAGTCAGCTGATCGACTAAGTCGGTCCCTCGACTTAGTTAGCTGATAGACTAAGTCGGTCTTCATTCAAGTCGACTTATGTCGACTTGCTCCTTCTACATCTCCCCCACAAACAAAACATTTCTTCGTCCCGAAGAAAAAGGGAAGTACAAAAATGAAGTCCTGTCGAACCTTTCAGACTTGCTCCAATTGCTATTCCTGATGCATCGATATGCACATGAAATTTTGTCGACCAATTTGGAAATTTAAGTATGGGTGCTTCGACCAGTTTTCTCTTCAATTTGTCGAAGGAGATCTGGCATTCTTCTGTCCATTTAAATTCGATATCATCCCTCAATAATTATTCCAGAGGGTAAGTCATATCAGAATAATGTCTGATGAATTTTCTATAGTACCCAGTATGACCAAGTAAGACCCTAACTTGTTTAGGGTTTATTGGGGGTTTTAGGTCGAGAATAATATTAATCTTGGCAAAGTCAACCTTGATACCTTCTCTACAGACAATATGTCCTAAGAGTATGCCTATGGGAGTCATAAAGATGCATTTCTTAATATCGAGGGAAAGTTGAATCTGTCGACATCTTTCCAGCATAAGTCGGAGCCATGTGCAATGATCCTTTAGTGTGGAATAAATAGTCCAGTCGTCAAAGTAGACTGCCATAGTTTTATAGATGTATTCCTGGAAAGTTTTTACAACAATTCTGGAGAACACTGCAGGTGCATTCTTTAGTCCAAAAGGCATGACCTTATAAGCAAAAGAACCAAATTCACAGACAAATGTGGTTTTCTTTTGATCCTCTTTTGCTATGGGTACTTGGTTATAACCTAAAAAACCACCTGTAAATGAGTAACACTCATGTCCTGCAACTTCATTCAGGATTTCATCAGCATAAGGGGTGGGAAAGGGATCGGTTAGGGTGACTTTGTTAAGCTCTCTAAAGTTGACACAAATTCTCAATCTGGTCGGGTCATGTTTCTTAGGTTGGACGACCATGGGACTTGCCCATTCTGACTGGTCGATGGGGTAGATGATCCCTGCTTCTAACATGTTGTCTATTTCCTTCTTAACTATCTCCTTATATTTATGAGCTAATTTATAAGGTCGTTTCTTAACAGGTTGGACATCAGGTTTTGTATCTATTTTCATTTCTCCCATTTCCTGTACTAGTCCTTTTAAGTCTTTGTAATCCCTGGCAAAGACATCTTGGAATTCTCTAAGTAAGTTTATGATTTCAGAGGTTTGGTGTTCAGTCCAATAGTCTCCAATCTTAGCTAAATTTGGACGGTCATCATTGGAAATGTCGACCTCCTTGGTTTTCACTTTTGCATCCAGCCACTCTGGTGCTTTAGCTTCATTGATTGGCCGACTTCCCTCTGTGAACTGTGAGAAGGTAGCAGGAAAGTCGGCTGCAGTCATTCTGTCAATGTCGGGTTGATCTGTGCTCTCGACTTTCAAGATGGAATATATAGGTTTGTTAGTTTCACTATGGTCAGGGTTCCTTCGGAAGCTTTTGCCGATGGTGTGTTCATTTTCTAAGTGCAATTGGTTGGACTGTGGTCTGGGTGCAGTTTTTATAGAATGGCAATCCTTGATCTGTCGGTTGGTCTGGGAGGGATGTTTGACGGTCGACTGGAGGAATTGTTTGATTTGTTGTGCTGTTTCAGCCAATTTTTCGTTTTGAGGTGTAAACTGGAAGTCTTTGATAAAATTTTCTCTTAATTCGTGCCAAAAGAAGGTTTCTCCCCTAGATTCCTCCATTTTATACCATTTTCTAGGTAAGTCGTCTAAGGTTGAAGGAAACAAATGGGGCCAGTCTCTCTCGTCTTTGTAACCAAGTCTTCTCCACTCCTTTTCACAAGTCCTAATGTGGTCTTCTGGGTTCTGGCCTTGAGTGAAGATAGGGATTTGGGCTTCCTGTGTTAACTTTTTCCCGCCAAACCGTTCAACAAAGAAGGTTGAAGCAGTGGTCCAGGTCTGTAGTTTTGATTGATGGGTATCCCACCATCTAGCTGCTTGACCTATAAACGTTTCCACTAAGCTTTGTAGTCGACCATGTTCTCCGATATTTTTAGAGACTTGTTCGACATGCATGACTGGGGATTCCCTCTCCTTATACCATGGTAGTTGAGTATTGTTGAAGTTCATGGGTTGTAAGGTAGGGCGTTCTCTTTGTTTCTTTTCAAAAATTTTTGGGATAATCGATACGATGAAGCACTGTCGGGTGGGTTTTTTCTGTACTGTTTGAATAGTCTAGCACCCTCTTGCTTGGGTTTCATAGTTTCCTATCTCCCAGTCATAGAGTTCAGCGTCCGAATTATAACCAACTGAGTCGGGGTTGCCTAAGTAAAGCTCTCCTTGGGCGTTTGGTTCAGTATAGTCGGTATTGTTCTGGATCTGATAAAATTGTCGGATATCGACTTCCTCATCAATTGGTTCGATCCACGGTTGTCCTTGGGATGGATTGATAGGTACTATGACCTTTTGGCCATTTCCTTTAAGCTTAATATGTTCTTTGTCTAAAGAGATAGAAGCTTTCATCTTTCGACCCCAAGGTCGACCTACAAGGGCTGGGAAGGAGCTAGATCCTTCCTTTGGGTCAATAATTTCAAAATCAACCTTGGTTGATATTCCTTTGATGGTCGTGTCTACATTTTTCCAAACCCCAATGGGTTCAATGAGACCTTGGTCGGCCAGTTTTAGATAAATACCTGACTCATAGAGTCGAGGTCTTCCCATCTTTTCCCATGTGTCCCGGGTCATAATATTTACCTGAGACCCGAAATCAAGTACCACTTGTCGGACATGAAAACTCTCGATTTCTAGGTCGACTAGAGGGTCGACGTCATTTTTATCTTTTTGATTTAGGTTGCAAATGTTCTTAGTTTGTTTTGCAGGGTTAGTATTTTTGATTTGATGTAATAAATCAATGAAGTGGGCTACCGACTCATCTGTTTGAATGAGATGGGTTAACTACTGTGTTGTGCCAGGTCGAATGTGAATAATGTCTTCTTGCTGTGCAATGTTTTGAAATATGTGTGTAGATTCTTGGTATGTGTGTTGTTCCTTGCTAGGGTCAGGATATGTATTTGTGTGTGTGATCTTGCTAATCCGAGGGTTATCAGGCCCAGTTTTGGTGCCTTGTTGAGTGACAATGTGCAAATTCTTAGTAGTTATGACATCATTCTTCTGGACACAAGACAAGACATTAACATTATTTTTATTGCTAATTTTTTCCAACATGGTAGGACAATCCTCCAAGGAGTGATCGCCTACTCTACAGTGTGTACAAAATTTGAGGTCATTTCTATCCTTGTACAGACAATCTGTGCATCTGTGCCCTTCTTTGTAACAAATAAAGCATTGGGTGGGTCGACGACTTCTTATTTTGCGATTCCCAACGAATCGACCTGTTCTTCCAAAAACTTGTCGTCAATTGTCATGTCGGCGTTCGTAGCATCGGCCATCATTGCGTTTCTCGTTCTGGTTGTTGTTATTGTTTTGCTCCATAGTCTGTGCTACTGCATTCATCTGGTAAATGGCCTAGTAGTTCTGTCTATTTTTCAGGTTAAGATAGCAGTCGGCCGTGTTGTGATTTGCAGTTTCGCAGATACCACACCAGGAAGACTTTCCATTCTTCATATTATAAGGACAGTCGGCTATAGAATGGTCTCCACGTTCCTGGAAAATGTCGCAAAACGCCTTTTTTTGTACAAAACGGACATCTTGTCGGCTGAATTGCTGTGGACAATTATCTTTGGAATGTCCGGCTGTTGAACAGTTAGTGCACCAGATTTCTTGGTTCTTCAGGGTCATCTCTTTCAGGGACTTCTGGACATTTTCTAACTGTTCCTCCAGGCAGTGGTCTATTGGATATGCAGGGATGTCTTCGTCCATCTCGACCTGCAGAGCTTTAGTCAGCGCATCTTCATATGTCTTGAAAGTTTCCAGACTGATATGTCGGTGAATTTTTTGTGATAAGCCTACAAGAAACCATTGAATTAGCAATTGTTCATCAATAACATAATCTAAAGGGGGGGTGCTCCTTCGTGTGTCGGTAGGAGCAAGTGGATACTCCGAAAGAAAGGTGCCGTCTGAAAGGTCACCCAGTTCCTTTCGACCGGTCGGCGTATAACAAGGTGTCATCCTAGGTATGGTTCATCACCTAGTTGACTCCAGATTGTGATGTCACCAGCTCTTAGTCGAAGGTCGTCTTCAATAATAGTCTGTATTACGGTATGTGGATTGGCTAGGGACAGGGTTACTTCATCGGGAACCGTTATTTGGAGAGCTTCTTGCTGCTCTATCCACACTTCCTCTTCCTTAGGGGCCGTCTCGTGGTCTACACCTTCTTCTTGTCGATCATGACCTGACTTAGAGAAGTTTGACAATATCTGCCCGTAGATGAAAAGACTCCTTGATGCTGCAGAAGAACAGAACCAAATGTTGGGTCCCAACATGGAGCACATTGCAGAAATGCCCATGGCAAAAAATATGTCAGTACTGTCGAGTCTAACTACTCTAACGATCGACATTTAGAAAGCCTTGTAGACATGGACAGACTTCCAGCATCAACTTGTCGTCACTGCACCAGCAATAGTCGAAGTTTGCATCTAGAGAAGACCAACTATCCATCTGCACAGTCCACCTCAGTAGCAGTTTTACAGGGTCCGACCAACACTAACAATTTTTGTACCTCCCTATTTCTTCGGGACGAAGAAATGTTTTGTTCGTGGGGGAGATGTAGAAGGAGCAAGTTGACATAAGTCGACTTGAACGAAGACCGACTTAGTCAGTCGACTAAGTCGATGGACCGACTAGTCGATCAGCTGACTACGTCGGTCGGCCAACTAAACTAGTTAATTAAGTCGGTTAACTAACAGTTGTGTCGGTTCACCGAACCGACAGGTAGTTATTTTGTAACTGTTTGTAACTTGTATATATTAGGCTGTTGAGCCACACAAGAACTCAGTTCAGTTCTATGCTTTGTATGAACTCATTATAATAAAGTATTCTGTTCTATCCTATCTGTCTTGTCTCTTATCTCTGTATATTTATATGTTTTAGTATGTATTATTGGTAACCTTATGTGATCTGTGAGATTACAACACTTAGGAAACATTAAAGGACAAAAATTGGTCCAAGGGGTCTGTAGAGGGACAGGAGAAGGCCATACAAGTGTGATTCACCTGGAGTGATAAAATAAACTATAACAGTATCCCATCATAATCTACTAACTCATAAGCACCCTTTTCTAAAACTCGGCTGATAATGTAGGGTCCATGCCACATGGATTCAAATTTTCCTGCCCCCAACTTATCATGCTTTTGGTCATAAGTCAAGACCAAGTCTCCTTCATCAAAAGAGTGGGGCTGAACGGTTCTGTCATATTGGGTTTTTATCCGCTGTTTGTGCGCCTTATTGGCTAAAGCAGCATTGCAGTGGATTTCATCAAGTTTATTTAGATATATAAAATGTTCTTCTTTTATCGTGGTATGGGGAAAAAGTTCAACAACAAGTTTCAGAGAGGGGATCTCGCATTCTATTGGGATAGTTGCTTCCAGCCCATAAACCAATTGGAAAGGTGTGAAACCAATGGAAGTCTTCACAGTGGTCCTATAAGCCCAAAGTGCAGAGAAACGTTTAAAGTGCTAGTTTGATTTGGCCTACCCTACCATACGTTGAAGAATAGTTTTTAATACTTTGTTAATATCTTCAACCTAACCATTGGCCTAAGGACAGTAAGGTGTAGAGTTATCGCGATGAAACCCTAACTTTGTACTAAGTTTTGCCATCATCTTATTCTGAAATTGTGACCTATGGTCGATCACAATAGCGCTAGGAATCCCAAACCTAGAAATGATATGGTTAAACAAGAATAACGCAATTGTTTTACCATATTTGGCATATGTGGGAATAGCCTCATCCCATTTCATGAAATAGTCTACAACCATAATAATGTAGCCATAACCCCCAGATGAGTTAGGTCTATAGTGCACAAAGTCAATGCCCCATTTTGCAAAAGGGCCAACTATGATGACGGGATGGAGCAGAGTTGGATGGGTGTGTTTTTTAGTAGTAAACATTTGACAAGGCAGGCATTTCTTAACCGTTTCAATGCAATATTTGAATATTGAGGGCTAGAAATACCCTGCACGTAATATTTTCAGGGTAGTAGCCAACCCAGATAGATTACCGCCACAAGCTCCAGCATGGAAATTATTCAGGACGATTTCAGATTCCTCATGAGTGAGGAAACAACGTAATATTGAATCAACACCACGACAGTATAAGGTATAATCCAGAATGAGATAATATTTATCATGGTAGCAGATTTGACGACGCTCATCACAAGTAGTGGTAGGATGATGTCGTAAATTCTGGAGATACAAAATGATGTCTCCATAACAAGGATCAGTCGTACTAATGAGAAACAATGATTCATCTGGCAATGAATTGAAGGGATCTGTATCCTCCGTAGTATGGGGAAGGTCACATATGATCTCTACAAAAACAAGAGACTTCTTAGAAGTACTTTTGGTGAACTCCAACTTAAATTCTTGGAGAATAACAATCCAGCATGAATATTTTCCCCCAAGCACTTGACATGTCAAAAAGTAGTACAAGGGGTTGGAGTTAGTGTAAAAAATGGTGGTGTGGAGCAAGATATAATGATGGAACTTATAGATTGCGATGATCGTGGCTAGAGAAATCTTCTCCACATGTAAATATCAAGTTTTGGAGTCTAAAAGACTCTTACTGCATAATATATCACATGTTCCTAGTTGTGTTCATATGTTTGAACAAGGACCATGCCTATGGTAGACACAGATGCATCCAAATAAAAGGAATAGTCCTTAGTATAATTAGGTGGTTGCAACACCGATGCATGGGTAAGTGCATATTTGAGATTGTAAAATGCACATTGTGCAAAATCATCCAAGATGAAAGCGGTATCCTTTTTAAGAAACCTCATGAAACCGTGCGTCCTTTCTGCGTAATTGCAGATGAAACAACATAGGATGTTTTCCTTCCCTTGCAAACTTTGGAGTTTATTTATGTTAGTAGGATTAAGTAGGACTAAGATAGCTTTGATATTCAATGGATCATTGTGGATGCCATCTTCAGAAACGATAAATCCAAGGAGTCGGTCAGTTTCTACACAAAAAACACATTTATGGGGATTCAGACGAATATTGAAATGACAACATCTAAGAAAAATGGCTCTTATATGGTTGACATGAATATCCCACTGCTTGGAATGAGCAGGCAGGTCATCAGGATCAGGTTCCATAGCATGTTTGATGTCATGAAAAGCATATGACATTGCACATTGAAATGTCATGCCAGCGTTTTTTAAACCAAAAGGTAATTTACGATAGGAAAAATTCCCCCAAGGGAAAATAAATGTCGTCTTGTGTTGGTCCGACGGGAGAATCTCAATCTAAGTATAGCCATAGAATCCATCCATAAAGGAAAAAATAATGCTCCTGGAATAGTTGTCGATTATCTTATCAATATAGGGAGTGGCAAAATTGTCTTTTGGACAAGCTCTATTCAAATCCCTAAAGTCGATAGAAACCCTGACAGTGCCATGATTTTTTTTCACAGGGACTATGTTGGACACCCATTCATTTAATGGTATGGGGTAAATGAAACCATCCTTTAAACGTTTCTCAACTTCTTCCTTAATGGATGCAGCTTTCCGTGGATGGACTTGTCGTAGTTTTTGGCAGACTGGCTTGGCACTAGGGTAAGTTTTTATCTCACGGGAAACAATAGAAGGATCAATCCATGGAATTTATTCATATGTCCAAGCGAAGACATCTCCAAATTTATTGAATAAGATCATGTATGATTGGACTTCTTCAGGTGAAGAGTTTTGGCCTATGTAAATTTGTTATGAAATAACTTGTTTTACTGATATGTCCACATGCATGGTTTTTGAGATGTTGCATAAATTTCCCTCAGATTCGACATTGCGAGTGATTATTGGAGACTGAGGGTCAGTGACTATACCAGATGAAACATTTGATGTGAAGTGCTCTTCGACCATATGGTAAGGGGGAAGGAAAGAAGATCCATAATCATGGTCTTTCCAAGGAATCTCATCTAATGACATAACTTCCATAATGGATTCATCTATGGGAAGTGTATGTGAAAGGTAATCTAGATATGGGTGGGGTTGGTAAGCCAAGATGGTAGGTGATAATAATCTAAGGCCAGCAACAAATGATCATTGATGGTAGAGTCACCGATGGATTGGATAGCATTGTAAACTTCTTAAAAAGGGGTAAGCGGTGCTGATTCATTAGCAATCGATTTTCCTTTATCCATATGAGAGGTATAAATCATGTTAATAGATGCATTTTATGAAGCGGGAGGAGGATTTGATAATGGAAAGACTCCCATTAGTGAATATTCTTTGATAAGACCCACTTTGATGTCCTTATACTGTGGGATATTTAGGAGCGAAACATTGTGTGCATCATTATTAATAGAACTAGGCGTGATGAAATCTAACTGGTTAATAGTGATAATCCTTCCTTGAATGGGAACTGGACGACCTGAAAAATGGTCAATGCTATAGATTGCATAGCATAAAACCAATTGCGAGCTATGAGTAGGTTGTAGTCCAAAAGAGCTTCAATGAACTCAATGTGAATGGAGACTGACTTGCCCCCTAGTTCAACATGGATGGCAGGTAGTAATCCATATGGTTGGAAGTCATGACCATCAAAATACTTGAGGGTAGTAGGTGAATGATTGATTTCAGGAGAATCAATGGCTCTCCAACAAGATAAAGGCATTACTGATGTGGAGGCTCCCTCATCCAAAACGGTACGACAGATGGTTTTTCCAGCAATTTTGGTAGCTATCTGGAAATCTAATTGATATGAGAGCCTCGTCTTGAAATCATCCAGTTTGAAAGTGATGATGTTACTGTTCTCAAGGTCTATAGCTCCAAGTGAAGTAAGCAATTTTTTCTGTTGGTTTGGGAAAGTTTAAAGTACTTCTAAGGCCGACATAGCTCATGGTTCCTGAGCCAAATCTTCTACAATGTTGTAATATTGGGTGGAATGACCATTAGGATTGATTATGGACTTACGTAAAGTATGCTTGGGTGGGTGAAAAATTGCTTCTGGAATAGGTTTTTCAATATGAATACCATTACTAGGAAGAGGTGTGGAAGATGAGAGTTTTTTAGGTGGAACTTCATCATATTTATTCTCTAGAGGTGGGTCATAAATTTGTGATCTTATGTTTAAGTTAACCATTTAGTAGACATCACTCGAACTTCATTAGTTGACGAAGAAGGTTCATGCAAGGATTGATGATCAATTAATTGTTGTTGGGAGGGGAAAGGGTCTTTGAGAATTGCTGGGGTGGTTGAAGTTTTCAAAAATTTACTAACCTCCTCACGATGAGGACATTCTTTTGTGAAATGGCCACCTCCACAGATTAAACAAGGATATTTTACCTTTATTTTTCTTTTAGAATCGGTATCAAGGTTCTGTGGTTTGTTACTTTCTTGTTGATTATCAGGTTTTACCGATTTATTCTTCCCTTTTTCTTTCTACTCAAAGATTCAATGGATTGAACTACATTTACTTCGACGGAAGCAATAGGTGAGGAATCAGTTTTGGAGGGTGGGTTTGTTGGTGAGGAAATTTGATTTTTATTTTTAGAATATTTTTCCACCATTTGTGTTTGAACGGAACCATGTATTCCATCTGCAAGTGGTTCAGTTGTGGGTATTGATGGATTTGTTGTGGGCCGAGGAGCATGAGGAATCAGATCATACAAAGTACCTAATTGGGAATACACTAAGTCTAGGTACTGTTTGCGGCTAATAGTCAACTCTTCGGTAACATCGCCTCCCATGGAAATATCTCTAGCAATGGGTGGAAGTAAAGAATTTGTAAACCAATCAGACAGTAACTGATCAGGAATGTGAGCCTTGATTAACCTGCATCTTCTTCTCCATTCATGAATATGATTAGAGATATGGGTTGACATTGTTTGTCGAAGCGAGGTCAATAGGTTTGTACCTATTTTGTACTAAATGCGTAGCTAAAAGTGTGTTAGAAAATCCATAGCTAAAGCATTGAAGTCCCAAAAAGAGTGCTTCTATAGCTTGATATACCATTTTTCGACAATGCCTGTGAGGGTTCGTTGGAATAGTCATGGACAGATCGTGCTTTCCATTAGTGAATTCGATGAACACCAAAGATTAAAGGTCATCATATGGTTTTTCGGGTCCTCATAGGGTTTACCATCAAATTTGGGTATAACAAAAGGTAACTATAAGCAGGAATATTTCACCTTCCATGGACAGAAGCTGTTCCTCTAGTCTGAATGTTTTAGATCCAAAACAAATGAGTGAACAAAAAAGGATGAAGAGCCTCCCTGGATGTCACAAACGCATGGAATGCTGCTTTGACAGTGAAATTGTGTACCTGCAACCACATCAAACACGCAAACACGTCAAAGCTACCAGAACATCATCTACTTATCCATGTTAGTGACTAAGGAATCCAACAACATTTACATGCGAAATAAAAACAACAGTAATGTGGGACGGAAATCAGATTTGGATTAAGATGAATGGAGAAGTTTACAACCAATTAAGCCTTAGCGTTGACATGCATCTCCATGAAACCAACACTTCATCCCCATAATATCCAACTTTTCTCTCGATGATCTCAAATGGATTGGGCCAAGTGGTCAATCCAACAACATAACAATACCTCTATAGTTCTCCCCCTCAACCATGGACATGAGCTTGTATTTATAAGGCTCAATGGATAGGAATGGTTGAGATATTTGTGGATGAGGTGGCCTCTAAGATCCTATGATGGGGGATCTCAAGCTCAACTGGCCCACAATGATAGGGATAAGGGAGGACACACGGCTCATAATCTAAAAGCCTCAAGAAACTTCTCTTTTTCCCATTTTACCTAGGATACCTCTTTTCTCTTCTTATGATAGAGAGGTTTAGGTTAGAAATGATTATGGACCAAAGGCCATATGCAGTGGCACTGCTTATGGAAAACAAGATACAGGTGGTGCGAACAAGGTATTGCTCATGGTTAACAGGGAAAGTGTGGTGTTGAGTATTTTCATGAAATATTGACAAACAACATGGGTCTCCACTCCAAGTGTTGGGATTAAAATAAAATATATAAGTCAAAGGTCTTATCACATGGTGGTGATAGGATTTGGGTGTAACAGAATGCCCCCCAAAACATGAGTCTTATAGGGATATGATAAATGAGAGCTTTGAGAGAACAAGTTGTCACTTCAAGGTGAAAATGTCAGCTCGATTGGAGCATCTCATATAGTAGGCATCAGTAGTACATCAATATTTTTGACTCATAGACACAAGTAACCAACTCATGGTTGTATACCAATACAAGGCAGATCCATGGGAGAAATAAACAAGCATGGCTACTAGAATACAACGTAGATCCATGTGATAGAGGACTCAAACTTGGACATAGCTACTAGACATACAATGTAGATCTATGTCATACAGATGGAAATTTGAGCATAGCAACGACCATACAAATGTGGATCCATGATAGATATACAAAACTTCATCGCAACCTAGGGAAAAACAATGAGTGCTTTAAACACATACCCAGGGTCTTCATCTCATCTTCCACAAAGTATGATTCTATCCATGTGATTACAATGATCTGAAGTCAAACATGGTGGAAACCACTTGATTACCAGCCAATTATGTGAACCGTTAACAAGTGCGATGGAGATCATCATTGATGTCAATGATTCCCAAGGTACCCTAGTACAATCTACTGAGTGTGAATATATGTCCTGATGTTGAACACCCAATCGATTCTATCGATCAAAGGTCAATGATGAGAACCTATGTCGAGAGCAAGATAATCTGTCATTAAGGCATACAGATCTCAAGGCACTAATTTTTTGTTTCTAAGACTATTTCCCAGATGATGAGCTGATGTCGATGGGAAAGGTCTCGTTGAAGCAGGGCCATGATGAGTCCCAAATAGATGACACGAAACTAGGAACATAGTTATGGAATGATGTGAATGTAGTAACCATGAGATTGACTCAAAAGTACTGACAGAGAGACTATTCTGACTGTAGAGGAAAAAATTCTTCAACTTTCCTTCGAACATTAGGCAACACAACAAAAGACTTAGCAGCATGACCAAACGGGACAAATATACAATGTGATAGTGGACAATGCATTCTTTTGAAAGAATCAAAGGAGTGACATGAATCATGATAGTGGATCATCACGAAGATCAGCTGAATACCCAATTGACTGAAATGATATGCAGAGAAGTGCCATGTTCAAAGGTAACGACAAACTACTACCATTTATTTGAAAAACGATTCCCTTCCCATTTTACCCATCATGATCGATGAGTGCCTCTTTTTGGTTTTACGAGTTCAAAGAGGGTAACAAACAATCAGTATATGTTATCTCTCAATGTTTAATTTAATGAGTCCAATGAAAGAAAACTCGGTATCGTTCATGTTTAGAGAGTCTGAACGATTATGGAAGAAGACTCCAAATGCATCCTTTTTCGTATGATTTAGTCCCAAAGGCCCAAAAAAGTGTAAAATCATACCTTAGAGAACCCTTCCAGTTATGATTGGCTAGAGTGTTCCTTTTTCATAAATAGTCTATTCGAACTGAAAAAGAGATAACCTACCATTGAAGAGACGACTATTCGAATGTTTTAACGAGTGTGAAGAAGACAATATCACTCGACAATCTTTTCATATTTAGGGAGCCTAAAAGGAGTTTAAAGAGGACTCCATGGGGTTTCTTTACACAATGTTACTTTTTACGAGCCTGGAAAGAATCAGAAACAGACTCGATGATCTTTTCATGTTTAAGGAACCTGAAAAGGGTTAAAAGAAGACTCCATGAGGTTTCTTTACATAATATTAGTTTTTACGAGCCTAGAAAGAATCGAAAACAAGCTTAGACCTTTGATACTAGGTTTAAAGAGCATCACCAAAGTGTCATAACAAATGCTCATTGACTTTTTTCGTTTTATCGTAGTACAAAAAAGTCATAAACAAACTCCCAAAACTTTATTGCTATGGTTCTTTCTGTCCTGCAATGACTCAAAAAACAAGTGTTAAATGTGCTCATAACTAACATTAAGGGATTATGACTGATAAATTTCGAGTAAACAGTGATTTTTAAATCAAAACTATAGCACATCAAACCCAAAAATGTATATATAAGTCATGTAAATAGCGAAAAATAAAATCATTTTACTATTTACCCATAGCGGAGAGCATTTGGAGCACTTTCCTAGTCAGATCTTCAGCTGCTGATATCAGGAGCTTCCACCATTGGATTCGAGTGCCGTGAGTTCCAGGTAACAGTGAAAATCCTACTCTTCCTTTTCATAGTCTTAATTTTGAATTTTGATGGGGTTTTGGGCTTGTATGGCAAGCCCTAAAACCATGGGAATGGGTACCGCACTTATCCCTTGTGGGATACGCGGTCCCTCATTAGAACCATGCCTAAAACAAGGCTCAGAGGTAGTGCCACTGCCTGTATTCAATGGCACACAGGCAGTGCCAGCCGTGAAGATTTAGAAATGATAACAAACAAAAAGATAAATCATTTCTTTGAATTTAAATGATTAAGGATGATTCTAATGTGTGTTATGATTGTTTTTGGCAGGTCTTTGTTGATCAATCATGGTGATATGGAAATAAATACAACATGAAAATGATTACGCTTTCACTGAAAGGAATTCAGTTTCTATAGCCAAATTACGAGATTGTGGGATCCTAAAATTATTCTAGACCCCTAGCATGGTATTACATGAGAAATTCTTAGAGCACAAAATTTAGATGTGGAATTCGAAGCAGCAACACTTCGAGGTTGGGGTTCATATTCTGACAGTAGAGGTAGAGGACATCTACTTCTTGACTGGACTCTCGATACGGGGTGCCTCTATCTCACTGATAGGTTCCCGAGGAGGGGATATTACCACACAAGAGTTGATATACCGTCACTGCATCTCAGGGACGAGGACATCACGGAAGAAAATCCCCATAAAGGCAGTGATGGATGGGCCCCTACTTACTATCTTATTTACTATGCAAAGAGTGGTCGGGATTTAGGGTGTGCACTAGAATTCTAGGGAACACATGTTATATGACATAGAGGCCATGGCACCTACAGTATTCAACTCAATAGAATCCCTGCTTCCGATATTCAAAGATCAGCTGACTAAGTGTCGGTAGAGAGAATTGAAGTGTTGGAGACATTTAAAACACTATCCTAAGTATAATTAACATTAATTGACATCAGTGGAGCATTAATTTCCATCATCCAGTTACACCCATGCCTACCTATAGTCAAGGAGGCTAACTTAGACTTCTCCTACAGTTAAGGAGGATAACTGGAGCACTCCGGGGGTGATCTGAGTGACATTAATGCACCTAATTGCTAACTGGTGGTTACAATCAGTTCAACTAGTCAGTTAAGGTGCCGCCTTTCATTAAATATATTATTTAATGATTATTTATTATTATTTAATGATTTGGAGTCAACAAGGTGCCTCCACCAACTTCTGATGGTCATTTCAGCTTCAATTAACATCATTGGGGTTCATTGAAGTCATGGAGCACTAGCACTTGATGGTTGGCTTGCTATGACATGTGCTTGATCTCCTTCACTTGAGATTCAGTCATTTATTGCACTTTGACTTCAGTTAGGGTTTGGTCAGTCAATTAGGGTTTTGGTCAAGTGGTTAACTGAGTGTGAACCAATGGTTGAGAGCTAGTTAAGCTAGACTCACTCACTGAATTCGAATTGTCTCCTTAGGTATTTGAATTCTTCATGGAGTTAAGCTATTGCTCGACATTATTATTGTAACTATTCATTTTTTATTGAATATACAGAGAGGAAACCATTCTGGCACTGATTAACACCATTTCATGAGTATTTGTTGATTATTCTTTCATGAAATTGATTCTTAGTTCCTAGATCATGTGCAAGAATTAATATGGTATCAGAGCATACGGCGGGACAAAGATCCATCTCTCAAAAACAAGATTTTTGACAGATTTCTTCATGAAAAGTGAACAATAGCTCAAAATTCCAGCACTACACCAGAAGCCAAGGATTACCACTCAATATCCCAAGTAAAGAACTTGTTGGTCAAGCTTTCTTGATTGACTATCCTGGGTGTGATGAAAGCCTAGAATGTGCAGGCTTCCCGACCTTATTTTTCCCTTTCTATTTTGATTTTTAGGTTTCTACAGGTGAAGCATTCGCTACAACATATCTAGATGGCCTCGTCAGTACCTCTGCTGACTCCATACAATTTCCACACATGGAAAAGTAAAATGGAGGTTCATATGCTTTCCAAAGGACTTCATAGAGTTGCCATGGACACTGAAGTTGAGCCTAGATCTGCCATAGAAAAATCAAGATTCTTGAATAAGAAGGATGAATCCTTTGGTTTCTTGTGCCTCTCTATTTTCAATGACCTTCTCTTCCATATTACAGATCTGAAGATATTGAAAAAAATATGGGACAAATTGGAATCTCTATATGGAAAGCACGACGACTTGAGAGTTTACCAACTCAAAAATGAACTCATGTCTCTCCAACCTTCCAATTTCGAGACTCTGAATGATTTCTTTACAAAGTTGAAGCATATTGTTTTCCTCTTGAAGCAATGCAAAGTGGAGAAGGAGGATGATCAGCTCATCCTAGCCATCCTCTCCAAACTTGGGGCTAATTATTCATTTTTTATTTCTACATTCTGTGTGGGGAAGCTCACAACCCCCAGATGGAAGATGCCTACACTCAATGCCTTGATTGAGTCCCTAACTAATAAACATGACAAGCTTGTCCAGATGGGGATCATCTGATATTCCTGTGATCAATCCCTCCATGTCTCAGGGCCCAAATATATGAAGGGTAAAGGAAAGCAAGAGAAAAACTAGAAAACTAAATTTGATGCTCCCAAGCCTAGAGTTGAAAATCAGCAGCATGATGAATCTTCCGGCTCAAGGAAGAACAAAGGAAAAGGGCACAATGGAAAATAAAAATTCAGGTTTTCTTACTACGGGAAGGGTTTTCACCCTAAACATGGCTGCATGAAGAAAAATATTGATGAAGCAACCTCTCTCCTTGAGAGGAATCACATCAATCTTTCGGAAAGCTTTTGGAGGAGAGATCACCAAGATCGGGAACCACAGCATGAGAAAGGTCATGCCCTCATGGAAAGCACTTCGAAGTCTGAAGCACTACTGATTGACAGAGGAGCTTCAAATCACATGATGGCTGAAAAAGACTCCTTTTCATCCTTGGAGATCGAAAAATCCATCCCCATCCACATGGGAGATGACTCCACCATCATTTCCTAAGGACAAGGTACTGTAGATCTAGAAAATGGTTTTTTTTCTAAAGTTTTGTATGTACCATCTCTAGCATAAAATCTCCTTAGCGTCTATCAGATGACACATACATGAATGCCTAAGAGAGTCTATTTTATCCCAAATGATGTTGAGATAACAGAAATTGCATCCGGGAAACTCATTGCAAAATGCCTTACAAATCATCATGCAAAATCCTATGAGTTCTCTCACTTTGTTGCAGATGCAAAGCCCACCGCTCTGCTAAATCATGGAAATGAGGTTAGTAGGATGTGGCATGAGAGGTTTGACCATATTAATTTCAAATATTTTCAGCAATTACAGAAAAAATCCATGGTTGAAGGCCTCCTGGTCATCAAGGCAACCACGAGAGTCTGCAAGGGCTGTGTGATTGGAAAACACCCTGAGCACAAGTTTGATTGGGGGAAGGAAAACTGAGCTACAAGCATATTGGGGCTGATACATTCTAATATCAGCGGTCCAATTCATGTCACATCCATGAATGGATCAAGGTACCTCCTTACTTTTATTGATGATTTTTCAAGGTATACATGGGTTTTCTTTCTCAAAAAGAAATTAGAAGTATGTGAAAAATTTTCTGAATTTAAGGCCTTGATCGAAAATGCCTTTGGGCTTAAGATCAAGATATTGAGATATGATAATGGAGGGGATTATGCCAGTAATGAGTTTCTATACATTTTCTCCAAAATTGGTATTCAGGTCCAACATCCAATTCCCTACACTCCCCAGCAGAACGGAGTAGTGGAAAGGAAGAACTCGTCTCTCAAAGAGATGACCACCTGTATGTTGGAGTCAAAGAAGCTTGCTGAAAATTTGTGGGATGAAGCCATACATGCTGTAGCATACATTCAGAACAGGGTGCCAGATTCATTAGTGAAAGGAAAGACACCTTTTGAAGCATACTTCGGACACAAGCCATAAGTGTCGAACCTACAGGTGTTTGGGTCCATTGCATGGGCCCAGATTCCGTTTGATAAAAGAAGGGCTTTGCAACCACGGAGCATAGAATGTCTATTTATTGGGTATCCTGATGAATCCAAAGGATTCAAGCTATTGGATATCAATACCAAATATATCATCATCGAGATAAGTGTCAAGTTCGATGAGCCTCTTTAGGAGGTGGAACTAGTGAAGGAGAAAACTGCTAAATTTCCTTCCTATTCCACTGAATATTTGGATGGTTAAATTGGGGGTGATGACCCTGATTTAGATCCTATTATTTCTGATATCAATGTGCAGCAATAATCAAATAATGAATCAGAACCTGAAGTGAAAAATCATCTTCCTACAGGGGCCAAACAGACAATCTCCTTTGCAGGAGACAACATTGGAAATTCGGATGATCCAAGGAGAACCCGGTCTAATTTCCAAAGAGCAGGTATTGCGCTCTCTTGTTATGATAATTTTATATCCAAAAGTTGCTATTTTATGACTATTTCAGATCCAAAATCCTACTACCATTCTCGGAATTATCTGAGATGGCAAGTTTCCATGGACGAAGAGATGAATTCTCTTCAGAAAAACACTACTTGGGAGCTAGTTTCTCTTCCTCGGGGAAGGAAATTGGTTCAATGCAAGTGGGTGTTTCAGAAAATTTTTGATGCCGATGGAAGCACCTAAAAATATAACGAAATTATTCTATTAAAATTTTTCTCTCGGGTCCAAGGAGTGGACTACCATGAGACCTTTGCATCGGTTGCAAAAATGGACTCCATCCGCCTTGTTTTGGCTATTTCCGCATCCAAGCACTGGGAGGTGCATCACATGGATGTTAATTCATCCTTTATGAATGGATATATTCATGAGGAGATAGAAATGAATCATACTAAGGGATACATCACTGATCCATCTTTGCTTTGCAAGCTAAAGAAGTCACTATACGGGTTAAAACAAGCCCCAAGAGAGTGGTATTCCAAGATGGATGTCTTCCTTCTCTCACAAAACTTTCAGAGATGTAGATCAGATCCAAATGTGTATTTACAGTAGCATGATGGTAATATAATTATCAATTTTTTTTATTTTGATGACTTACTGATCACAGGTAGCTCAATTGCCTCCATTTCAGCCATCAAAATTGCTCTCCACAATGCCTTTGAAATGAGTGATTTGGGGCTTCTAAAACAATTTTTGGGGCTCAAAATCGAGCAAAATTATGATGGGATTATGGTCAATAAGTCCAAATACATTTCATACCTATTAGTAAATTTTAACATGTCTGAATGTAGGCCTGCACCATTCCTTTTCCTTTCAGGGATCATCCTTGAAGAAGGAAAACACACACCTCCCATGGACTACACTATCTATCGACAACTGATTGGTAGCTTGTTGTAGTTGACACATTCTAGGCCTGATATTTGTTATGATATGAATTCTGTATCAATATACATGAAGTAGCCTCATGATATTCATTGGAAGGCAGCCAAGAGGATCGTCCAGTACATTCAGGGAACCAGGACCTACGGCATTCACTATGCTGCAGACTCCGAGCTAGAGCTGGTTGGATATACAGATTCCGATTGGGCAGTTGATTATATTGATTGAAAGTCAAATTTTGGATATGTATTAATGTTTTTTGGTGGCCCTATTTGCTGGTCAAGTAAAAATCATGCTTTCATAGCACTATCTTCAGCAGAGGCTGAGTATCGAGGAGTAGTGAATGCTTGCATCCAAGCAGTTTGGTTGCAAGGCATTCTTTCAAAGTTTGATCTTGGTAGTACTTTTTCCATTGTCCTCTTTTGTGACAACCATAGTGCTATTAATATATCCATGGATCTAGTTACCAGGATGAGGACCAAGCATGTAGAGATTCACATACACTACATCAGGGAGCTATTGCATGACAGGACCATCATTCTGCAATACTGCTCAACTGATGACTAGATTACAGACATCTTCACCAAGAGCTTTTCAAAAAAGAAGTTCACTTACCTCCATTCACTATTGGGGGTGAGTTCATCAGGGTGATCCAGACTACTTTCAGTGTTCAGCTTGAGGGGGGGTTTTTCCCACTATGTTTTCCCTCTTTTCCTCACTTAGTTTGTTTTGAACATTGTTTCAGTTTCAGCATTGTACAGGGTGACCTATGGCCTTAATTTTTTGGGCCCTAGCATTTTATGCATATATGTTTTCTAACTCTTCCTAAATATAGCTTAAGGGGGGGTGTTGGAGACATTTACCATGATACACACTCTTTTGGTCAAATTGGCCTAGTTAAACCACTATCCTAAGTATAATTGACATTAATTGACATCAGTGGAGCATTAATTGCCATCATCCAGTCACACCCATGCCTACCTACAGTTAAGGAGGCTAAATTAGCCTTCTCCTACAGTCAAGGAGGCTAGCTGGATCACTCCGGGGGTGATCTGAGTGACATTAATGCAGCTAATTGCTAACTGGTGGTTACAATCAGTTCAACTAGTTAGTTAAGGTGCCTCCTGTCATTAAATATATTATTTAATGATTATTTATTATTATTTAATGATCTAGAGTCAACAAGGCACCTCCACCAACTTCTGATGGTCAGTTCAGCTTCAGTTAACCTCATCGGGGTTCATTGAAGTCATGGAGCACTAGCACTTGATGGTTGGCTTGATATGACATGTGTTTGATCTCCTTCAGTTGAGATTCAGTAATTTATTGCACTCTAACTTCAGTTAGGGTTTTGTTCAAGTGGTTAACTGAGTGTGAACCAATGGTTGAGAGTCAGTTAACCTAGACTCACTCATTGAATTCGAATTGTCTCCTTAGGTATTCGAATTCTTCATGGATTTAAGCTATTGTTCGACATTATTATTGTAACTATTCATTGTTTATTGAATATACAGACAGGAAACCATTCTGCACCAATTAACACCATTTCATGAGTATTTGTTGATTATTCTTTCATGAGATTGATTCTTAGTTCCTAGATCATGTGCAAGAATTAATATGAAGCAGTTCAGTTTTGGCTCCATTCTAGCCTGCTTCTTCTTCTAGTGGGTACCACAGATGAGACCTCAAGTGGTATTCACATAGCTAAGAACGCGAGACCCCCGTATGTAGAGGTGGGCCCATATTATGACCCGTATTGGAGCAGGAAAGGGGAGGGTGAAGTTCGGTGACCCGTTCTTCAGATGGCTCTGAGATCAGATCCTCATGGTGGAGGATTATCTTTATGCAAGTATGGACTTCAGCAAAGACCCTAACCTACCTCTCCCACCTGGCGGACAGTGGGGTGACATCGGTAAGAAGCAAGAAACCCTAAAATGGATAAAATGTTTTTATGTTTTTTGATGATTTATATTTTTTATGTTAAGTAATGAGACCTAAATATTTTCATGCAAATGTTGGAGCAGCATGAGATAGGGGAGCTTCCCCATTGGATAGATGAGCTAGAGCACACTTTGTACTGAAGGGCGATGATATCACTGGGGAGTTAGAGGAAAACCTACAGAGGTTAACCTTATACATCCCAGATGCGTCCATTGATGACCTCCCTTTGAGGTATCAGAGACCTACAGCAGGAGTACCGAGTCGATTTAGTAGGCTGCTACGTAAAGTAGCTTGAGCAGTGATGTGCTACCACGAGCATCACTAGACATTGTGTCCATGAGATATCTAATGAAAGCTGATAGCTTCAGGATTTTGTATGGTGATTTTTACCTGAAAGACTACGTGCTTCACATGAGATCTCGTGACCTATTTTTTTTTTAAACATTTTCATATATATATATATATATATATATACAAACTTTTACCCGATGTTTATATGTCTTAAATGGTAAATGTATTTTACATGAGTTTTTTGTGTCTTTAATTGTTTATTTACAATGAACCATATTTGATTTAACATCATGAATGGGAAATACACCAATATAGGATGTAATTAGCTAATGAGTCAGCAACTACATTATGCTCCCTAGGGACATGCCTATAAGTGATGGTTTCAAATGACCTTTCTAACAAACGTACCCTCCAAAAAAGGAAGAGAAGCACAGGATTTCTAATGGTGTCGACATGGTTTAGATGACAAACCACAAGTTATGAGTCCATCAAGACTACTATATTGTGAACATCTTGGGAGGTAGCTTCAGTCAGAAGACTTATGACTACTCGGTACTCGACGATGTTATTGGTAGCGGGACCAATACAAACGACTCCTGAACTAACCAAATATTCGGCCGGGGAATAGAGGACCCAAGCAGATGAGGCCATATTCAAGGTGTGGTGGAAAGCACCATCAGCGAAGCCCTAGAAATCCATCTACTCTACATGACCAAAACACAGTATAAACATATGTGGACACTGAACTCAAAACCATATTGAAAATACTAAAATCACACTGAAAGTCAAGCAATATACATATATACAAGATACTATCCAAGAAAGACCTGGGCATAGTACCTCTTTAGGTACAACCCATTGCGAGGTTTCCCTAAAGGGATTCCATCGTATTCAATGAGATCATAGGCCCCTTTCTATAAAACTTTAGAAATGATGAAAGGATCGTACCACATAGACTTGAACTTTCCTTTCCCTAGTTTATTGTATCTCTGGTCGTAAGTCAAAACTAGGTCACCCTTGTTAAAAGAATAGGGTTGGATGGATTTATCATACTGTGCCTTAACGTGTTTCTTATGTGCCTCATTAGCTAAGGCATTATCTCTCCGAGTCTCATCAAGTTTATTCAAGTACAAAAGTCTTTCTTCCTCTACAAAAGTGTCTAGGAGAAGTTTGACAGCAAGTTGTAAAGATGGAATCTGACATTGAATGGGTAAGACAACTTTGAGTCTATAAACAAACTAGAAAGGCATGAAACCAGTAGTTTTTTTCACCAAAGTCCTATAATCCCAAAGAGTGGAGAAAAGAATGTGGTGCCAATTGGATTTATGATCTTCGACCATCTGACAAAGCATAGTTTTCAAAACTTTGTTAATGGCCTCTACCTGACCATTAGCTTGTGGATAATATGGCATAGAGTTTTATGGTGAAAACCTATCTTGGCACTCAGTTCCTCCATCATTTGGTTATGGAAATGTGATCCGTGATCGTTAACAATGGACTATGGGACTCCAAATCTAGCTATGATCTGATTGAACAGGAAGAGAGCGATATTCTTACCATGTTCTGCATATGTAGGCATGGCCTTAGCCCATTTTGGAAAATATTCAATAGCTATGATGATGTAACCATGACCCCCGACTGAGGTAGGATTACAATGCATAAAGTCAATCCCCCACTTGGCAAATGGGCCAACGGCAATGACGGGGTGAGGCAGAGCAGGATGAGTGCTCTTTTTGGGATAAATTTTTTGACAAGGTGGGAATTTCTTAATAGCCTCCTGATAGTATTTGAATACTGAAGGCAAGAAATAGCTAGCACAAAGGATTTTCTAGGCTATACCCATCCCAGTTAAATGACCGCCACATGCTCTAGAGTGGCAATCATTCAACACATGTTCATCCTCCTCATGGGTGAGGCATCACTGGAGAATAGAATAGAATTAATCCCACATCTATATAAGCTATCATTCAGTATGAGGTAGTATTTCACGTGGTGATGGATACGGCGGTGATCGTCACGCGATAAATGCGGCTGAAATCGTTGTGTTTGGAGATAAATAAGAAAATATCAATACCATGGATTAGTAGTGCTAATCAGGAACAGGAATTCATCTGAAAATGAATCACTGGGATAAGATTCTGTTGAAGCACAGGGAAGATCACACATGAGCTCTGCAAAGAACAAGGATTTATTTGATGTGGCTTTGGAAAATTCCAAATCAAACTCCTATAGTATGAGTATCCATCGAGAGTACTTACCCTCGAGCACCTAACGAGTCAGGATGTAATACATAGGGTTCTGGTCTGCCAATATAGTGGTTGTGCAGAGCAAAATGCAGTGACAAAATTTTTGTACAACAATGACCATGTCCAATGCTAACTTCTCCACATGTGAATATCAGGTTTCAGAATCCATAAGATTCTTACTTGCATAGTAAATCACGTGCTCCTGACCATTGGGATTTTCCTACACCAAAACCATAGCAATGGTAGTATTGGAGGCAACAAGATACAAGAGAAATTCCTTTGAATAATAAGGGGGGTGTATCATAGGTGAATGAGTCAGAGTGTGTTTGATATTATCAAAGGCACGTTTGGCTTGGTCATCCCAAAAGAACGGGGTGTCCTTTTTAAGGAGACACATATAACTGTGCGTTTTCTTTGCAAAATTGCACACGAAACAATGGAGAAAGTGTGCCTTCCCTTGCAAACTTTGGAGTTCAAGGAGATTAGTTGGGGTTGGTAGAGCTAAAATGGTGGCAATTTTCAAGGGGTCAATTCGGATGCCATCCCTAGAGACCAAAAATCCTAATAGACGTCTCCTCTCAATGCAAAAAACACATTTATGTGGATTGAGCTGTATATTAAAATGACGACATCTTAGGAAAATGTCTCTAAGATGACCAGGGTGGTCCTCACGTCATTGTGAATTAGTAGGGAGGTCTTCAAGGTACGGTTCAACAGCATGTTTAATATCGTGAAACATATAGGACATTTCACGCTGGAATGTGGCTCCATCATATTTCAAGCCAAAAGGTAAATTCTTATATGAAAAGGTTCCCCATGGGAAAATGAATGTCATCTTGTACTGATTGGTGAGTAATATCTCAATATCATTATAGCTAGAGAAGCCATCCATAAATGAGAAGATGACACTTCCAACACAGTTGTTGATAATCGGATCAATGTGCAGAGTAGGAAAGTTGTCCTTGGGACAAACTTTATTCAAATCCATAAAGTTGATACAGACTCTAATGGTTCCTTGATTTTTATTGACAAGGACAAATTCAATACCCATTCCATTAGGGGTACAAGATAAATAAACCCAGCTTTGAGAATTTTCTCTATTTCAGCTTTAATAGCTACGACCTTTCGTGGATGGACTTGCCTTACTTTTTGCCTAATAGGTTTAGCCGTGGGATAGTTTTTAATCTCATGGACCACAATGGATGGGTCAATCCCTAACATCTCTTCATAGGACCAAGCAAAAATATCACAGAATTCTTTGAAAAGTGCCTTGTATGCTTCAAATTCATATACCGAGTAGTTTTTCCCAACATGAACATGCTCGATTGTACCAGGCTTGGTTGATATGTCAATTGGATTCATCTAAGTAATGTTGCAAAGGTTTCCTTTAGAATCTGTGTCTTGCAACAATATAGGACTTTGGGGTACATTGATAATATCAATGGGAAACAGGGATGCATAATCATGGTTAACCAAACTGGTGTTGGGGTGGAACATGGATCTATGATGTTGATCCTCCCAAATGGACTCATCCATACTCATGATCTCCATAATGGACTCATTGGAAGGAAAAGTATCAGACAAATAATATAGAACATGAAGAGACAGTTCTAACCAGTAAGGTAAATGGTAAGGATCTGAAGCCACTAGATGAAGGTCATCAGTGTGATCATCGAAAAGGGTTTGAATGGTGTCATACATTGCTTTGTGTGAACTCAACGAGGTGGACTCAACAACTTGTTTTCCCTTAGGCTCACAATCAAAAGAGGCTATCATATGGACTATCGCAGTATCCATGTTACGAGGAGTGGATGGAAAAATTCCCAGAAGAGATGAATCCTTCAACATTCCTACCCTAATCGACTTGTAAGGAGGAGAAAACTAGCCTAACATGGGGATTTTATTATCCATAGAGGCAATAACATTTGGCATGCATAAATCAAGCTGGTTAATGGTAACAATTCTACCTAGATGTGGAAATTGGACTGTTTGGAATATTGTCTAAGCGACAGCAGTCATGGCATAAAACCAATTTATTCCTAGAAGGAGGTTGTAATCTAACGGGGCATCTACCACTTCTACTTGAATGGAAACATGTTTGCCTCCAAGCTCGACTAAAAGGGCTGATATGAGACCATGGGGCTGAAAAACTTGTCCATCAAAGGCCTTCAGAGTTGTAGGTGATGTTATAAGGTTGGGAGAGTCAAGAGCTTTCCAACAAGACAAAGACAAAACTGAGGTCGAAGCTCCTTCATCTAGTACCATTCTAAAAACTTTATTTCCAACTACTTTCCTAATGATCTGAAAAGCAAGTTCATGAGGTAACCTACACTTATAGTTCTTAATATTGAAATGAATTAGATTAGTATTATCCAGGTCTAAAGCTCCTAATGCTGTTAAAAAAAATTTGCACTGTGGACGACAACTTTGGAGTACTTCTAAGGTAGACATTGCACAAGGTGCCTGAGCGAGATCTTCAACTACATTGTAAAATTGAGCAGCTTGAGCATTAGGGTCAAATATAGCCTTCCGAAGAGTACTCTTGGGTGGACACAAAATCATGTCATGAGTAGGCTTCTCGATGGATAGGGAGACAGTGGATGAGGATTCCGAAGAACTAGTAGATGGAGCTTTCCTTAAAGAAGAATGATATTCTTTCTTATCTGTGGGTTTGTCATAGTTCTGATTTCGAGTTTGGAAATTAATGGTATCTGAGGACATCATACAAATTTCCTCTGACAAACTAGAGTTACCCTGATTAGACATGTGGTCTATCAGTTCTTGTTGAGAGGGAAAAGGATCTGTGAGTACTGCAGGTGCAGGATTTGATTTCAAAAACTGGGAGATTTCGTCCCGATGGGGACACTCTTTTGTGAAATGGTCACCTCCACATAGCATACATGGATATTTTGCCTTTCTTTTCCCTTTATCATTATCATTGTTGGTTGGTCTTGGATTCCACTGTGGGTTTCTGGGATTTTTATTCGTACTTTTACCCTTCTTTTTATTATTTCCCGAGGTTTGAGTACTCTGAATAGAATTGACCTCGGTGGAAACCTTAGGAGTCGAAGGAGTAAGGGTGGAATTTTGGGGTTTCTTGGAAGGTTTTGCTGCTGACGAGGACTGGATTGAACCAACAATCCCATCAATAGGTACTTCTACCGGTGGCTTTGCGGGGTCAGTTCTTGGGCAAGAAGCTTGACGAATCAAGTCATAAAGAGTTCCATACTGGGAATAGACCAATTCTAGATACTGGGCTCGACTAATAGCCTGCTCTTCAGTAATGGAACCTCCCATACACTAGTATAAAATGAGAAATTAATGACTAAAAAATTGACTAAAATCAGGGTATAAATGACTATTTTTGAGTCGGTGACTAATAGTAGCAAATTTCCACTATCTTATAGCTAGTCATATTTCACTAGTCATTAATAGTTTGACTTAGTCATTGATAGACAATGATTTAGTCATTGATAGACAATGCTTCAGTCATTGATATTCAATGATTTAGTCATTGATAGTTATTGATTTAGTCATTGATTTAGTCATGGATTTAGTCATTGATTTAGTCACTCATTACAACCATTAATGACCTAATATACAACTAAATAAACTACTAGATGTTAACATATTAATGACTAATAAGCTAAATACGACTAATATATGGTAAATTAGCTACTAATAGTCATATATATGCGAATTTAGTCGTTTTTGTAGTCACAAATTTATGATAGGGCATGAAGGAATCGAACCGCCAACCTCCTGCCTATAATTAGGCAGGTGCTCTACCATTGAGCTATCACCCTTTAAGAAGTTTTTATTGCTTAACAATGATGATATTCAAACAAATTTATGATAGATATCAACCTACAAACTACATAATTATTACTATTACAACTTACTAGTAACTAGTATTTATGATAAACTAATTCCTGAGAGCTATGTACAATTTTCCATGTAACTAAAGCTAATAAAAATAATATAAAAACTCTTACCAAAGATATTTAGTGATGAGTACCTCTTCCCATTCTTCATCACTATCATTCTCATACTCCAAGGAAGAGTCCTTCTTGAAAGGATTTCGAAGCCCAATTCTATCACTGCATCAAAAACAAAGAGTCAAAAACAAAACTTTCCCTCTTGTCTACTGCAATATTAAGAATCCATGAGCTTTAAGGTGTTTCAGATGTTCCCCATCATGGGATATCAAAATTAAAACACAACCTGTTCTTTTATAATTAATAAACTTAAAATTATGCAAAGTATATTCACCCTTTCTTTGAGAAGGTTTCATAATAAGAAAGTCTATGGTTGTGATCAAACTGCAAAGGTTTCTTCTCTTATTGTGAAGCCTATTTCAGTTTTAAATCAAGTGATAAATATTCTAAGAGCTAGGCATATTCAGAAACTTATTGCTAATGGAGACTCAACGATTATCATTTACAAAATTAGAGACTCGCCTCCCTATGCACCGTAATGTCTTGCAAAAACGATCTATAGACCTAGAATTCAAAGAATTTCAAGTATTGCAAGTATTTAGCATTGAATCATTTACTGTCTCAAAGGTACCATTTTGTATGGAGGATTTATGCTTTGTGAATCATTATTCCTTGGCTATAAGAGCACCTAATAGTGGATTCAATAATTAAAGAGTCATGTTGCAAATATAAAGAGAAATACCCTACTCCTACAACATTGCATCTTTAGAGAAACCTTTAAAGTGTTGTATATTTGGATTCTAGGTGATGATAGTAGTTATTTGAAAGCCGAGACAACTGGTTAATCATTTATTAACAGAAAAAAAAATTGCAAGTGTTAAATGAGATACACAACTAAATTGTCAAACCATCAAATATCAAATAATGGCTCATCTAACTTCAAAATTCTGGATCATTTTGAGAAGATCTGAAAATGTATCAGTTAATTGACGTCTTGCAATCATTTCACTTCAACTTCACTTGACAAATTAGTGCATCCTACATAAATAGTAGGTAATATTGGCAATGCTGAGAAACACCTTCAAAATACCTCCCTCTACACTAGTTCTCCAAGAAGATGAGACCATCCACAGAAGCCAATCAAAATGACCATGAATTCCTTTACAATGATGTCATATACGGCTGCAGCCTTAATATTCTAAACAAGCAATCACATATCTCTAGTAGTAAGCGTTATACAAGGGAAGGGTAGTTGCATAGAAAATTGATTATTAAAATTTAGATAGATCCTAAAAAGTGTATGGCTCTCACTGTAACTGTTCAGGTATGTAGAATTTTATGGCTGTTCACTGGAGCTATTTCTTAATAGTTTATACTTCACTTAAGCAACTATAAAACAAAAATCATGAACCTAAAATTACACCAATGCACCAAAATAACTGTTAAAATTCTCGAGCTGGAAAATGCTTACTTCAAAGTTCTTCATAGAAAAAGGCATGCTACATTTACAGGTTGAGATAAAAAAATAAGTAGCATCATTAGAAAATACATAGATTGGAATGCATGTTCCTTTGCATAGCACTGATTGTCATTATCTGCCAATCAATGAAGGGGTAACTTAAAATCCTAGCACTATATCTGGAAATGCTAATCATTACAATATGGGATCTAGCTAAGAAGCCATATGTGGCTTCTTCATCCAAAGGCATCAAACACATTAATCCTCTAGCCATCAGTCTTACAGCCTTGAAATAATCAACCATATCATTGAATACAACAAAGTAGAAATGTCAAGAGCATTTGTTAACAGAAAAAGAATTGCAAGTGTTAAATGAGATACACAACTAAATTGACAAACCATTAAATAAGAGCAGAAGGAATGGTGATATTCTGTAGATATTCATCCGCTGAAGTATTTTCTTCAGGTGAATCCATAGTTATCAATGGCTCTTCCCGATCATCAAAAATAAGAACATTCATTGCACTAGCATTTTAAAAATTCCAAACTTTCAAATAAAATAACAATCTGCAAAATGACATATGACTCAATTAACCCAAATCAAAGAAATTAAAGAGGAAATAATCCAACGTTGAAATATACCAATGTGTAAAAACTGAGAAATAAAAATAGCCAATATTATAGAATCACAATTGCTAGAATCATTTAGGGTAAAATCCAAAATTGGAGTTATCTTATGGACACCATTTTTCTCTAAATTTGTGTTTAAAATTTAGAATAAAACATCATAATGAATCCTCTCAACTTTAACATCAATAATCTAAAGGACAATCACCAAATTAGAAAACACTAGAAACTATTTCAGATCGTGAGTAATTTCCCAAATTTCTTCCCAAAACATACAAATAAACATTTTTACTCATAAATTTTGTGTCAAATCTTTTGCTCCATGTAAAATAGAAAAGAACGTATCTCCAAATCTGATATAAGACAAAATAGGCAAAAAGGTGATGCTTTCTCCAAAGTGAGATTCATGGGTCAAGTGCATGATTTGTATAATGAAATTGTCCAAGAAGGATGTCGTCATAATTTATTTCTTTTAATTTATGGGTACCTAAAGTCAGGGAAACTTAGAGGATGAAGAATTGTTGACACAGATGCTTGATGAAGTGTATTATGTTGATGAAGCCTTTCTTGGTGACCTTGTAAATGAACTATGTAATGTCAATGAGATAGAGAAGGCCTTTCAAATCTATCTGAAGATGATTGATGTTGGTTTCATCTTTTTGTACCCAATGGTCCCTTTGATCTACTTCAGTGAGCATTTGTTGGACATTCATAAATTTATCTTATCTTATATTATATGTCATTATGAGGACTATCGACGCTCTAATTGTGGGATTATGAAAGATAAAAAAAATTGAGGATTCTCTCCATATCCTTCATTATCTTTCTATAAGGGGTTACCCTATTTCCTCTGCTATTTATAACACTATTAATGGTAGCATATGTAAGGCTGGTCAAGTTACGAAATCCCACATACTTCACAAGGTACTGTTAGACCAAGGACATCGACTAAGCAATATAATTTATTCCATTTTTATTGATGGGCTCGTGAGGACTAATAATATAGAACTAGCCTGTGAGATTGCAAATGAAATTACCAAAAATGTCTTTACTCTAGTGGCTACAAATTTGAATGCATTGATCAATGCTATGTGGAAGGTTGACAGAGTGGATCATGCAAGAAAGTATCTAGTGGAGATGAAAAGACCTTATATAGTTTCTATATCACATTCATTGGGGGTCTCTGCATGGTTGGGTATGGTGGATGAGTCGATATATCAACCAGAGAAAATTATTAGTAAGGGCCTCACCCACATATGCTATGTTGTATTCACTCATCAAAGCTTTCTGCATATCTAAGAAAGTTGAAGTTGTTGCCTAGATATTGAACCAAATGCTTAGGGAATGCATGTTCTAAGTTCTAGAAGTTTTATCTATGTCATGCATCATCTTGGAAAGTTGGGAAAAAATGTTTGAGGCATCAAAAGTTCACTAGGAAATTATAGAATGTATATTTACTGTACATAAGTATACTCTGAATTAATGTCTTCTCCATTTCAGGATGGTGAAGTGGGAAAATCATTACAATTACTAGACAAAGTAATTAGGAGAGATTGTATATCTAACTTTTTTACATATGGTCTTTCATAAATCAAATTTTCTCCAAGGGAAAAGTTGATGAGGCACCCAAGTGTTTGGATGACATAAACCAAATGTATCCAACACCAAGTATTAGATTATGAGAATTTCAAAATATTCAAATTTATTATTTTTCCCAAGAGATTACTCTTGCAGGATGGAATCGAGATGGCTTTGCTTTGTAAGAAAGTATTGAACCAAGACCATTGTCAAAATACTTTTCTTAGTTTGGTTGCATGAAAATATCCCTTCATAAATTATATTTTTTTTCTTATAAAGGTTTATAATCTTGTCAGTCAGTCTTTTAGCGTTCTTCTTGCAAACAGTGTCTCAAATTTTAATTTTTCTTGTGCAAGTTGTTTAGGCGATCTACAAAATTTGGGAATGGTGTTTGCATTCAAAAAAATGGTTAGATATGGATCCCATCTGTATGTGCTTCTGAAAACTAACCTTTTCTTCTAGAATGTTGGTTCATGTGTCCTCCAAGATGCATTTAATATACAAAGCAGTTATTATGTACATTGTAATCTCTACTCTCTGAAATACAAATTCTTACAAGAATGTATTGGAGTTCTTGTGAAATATAAAAGCTTTGATACATGCAAATACAGAAGAATGTTTAAATACTTTAATAAGCATATGCATCGATCAAAACTAGGAGCTATTAATTAAAGGTATTGAATCACTCAGAGAAAGAGTATATCAACAGTAGAACAATGAATAATAAGAACTATGAAAGCAGCATGTATTCATCCCTATACTTACAATTTCAACCTTAGATTGAATAGAAAATTGAGTTAAATACATCATTATATATTAGAACAGAGTAAGCACTATTGACTGATGATTAAAATTAAAACCAACTTAATTAAAACTATTCATTAGTTTACACTATTTGCATCCATAGGCATAAGTTCTAGTGTTCACAATTCCTATGGATCATCAATGCCTGTGGTAAGAAAATAATCTCTAGAATAGGTACAAACAGCTAGACTCAGAATATGATAAAAAAATAATCAGTAAGAAGTTAAGAACATCACTCTCCAGAGTATCCATTGACTTGGGAAAACTAGATTATCACCTTTGACCTTTATCATTGTAAGTACAACAAAATGCTCCACATCTCTTACCATGAGCAAACACATTCCCCACATCCCAATGATGGACTGTAAGGGGAGCATGATCTAACACAAAACATAATCAGGGATCTTGTAAAACATCTTTGGGTTAACCATGCTCATACTAACCAAAGAAGATGATGCTTGGTTTCCAATGTTAAATTAATGTCGGTTTAATCTGGTTCTAATGGACTAGTATGAAAAGGAAAATCCAAAATGAGAATCTCTCCAAACTTAAATCTAGTCACCTATTGCCTTTTAATGTGACACACCATTTGCAAATTTACCATCAACCAATAGATTTCCATTCACAATTTTCAAACTTAAATCTAGTCATCTATTACCTTTTAATGTAACACACCATTTGCAAATTTAACATCGACCAATATATTTCCATTCACAATTTTCAGATTGCACCCTATGATTGAATATTTTACCACCTATTGATGAATTAAGAGTCTGAAAAGCTTTGTTTCGTTAATTCATTTATACTCCAAAATTAGTGCTAAATAAAATATCCATGCCAAGATTTTGAAGCCATTGCAAGAATGACATTTCATGTAAATGTACTTGTGACCTATTGGAATCATTTACATAGGAAAGCCATTGAAGAACAGATCATCAATCTATGAAAATGACTATAAACCAAACCCAATAAATATTGATACACCTACAACATATTGTAAACAAACTCCCCTTCTTCCCAAAAAAGAAAAAAGAATAATAGCATACTTTCCTAGTCTTGGCACATGTGATCAAATAACTACCAACCTGTTAGGATCCTTTAAATATCATACATCATGACATATCTTAGTAAAAGAGCATGAAACAGATATAGTGGATATAAATGATTCACACAAATATGCCTAATTGCAAGTTATGTATTCCACTCAAGACACACAATCAATGGAGAAAAGGATCATATAGTGATTGTACAATATCAGTAGGACTAGCTCATAATAGTGAACATCAGTATTCAAACATAAATAACATAAGCATGGTAAGTAAATGGCTGATCTCCTGCAGGAACCAGTCTCTAGAGAAGGCAAGACAACATCTAAACAGAATACAGAGCATGATGTCCAACCTCATAATATAAAAAAGTAGAGAACCATGCTTCTTTGAAAGGATTTTATACAGATCAAAAACCCCTGTATGCTAATGATCTCACTAATAATAAAACTTTATCACAGAGAATTCAATCTCATTTGAAGTCAAGTCAGTGTGGTCCTAAGAAGATTTGAGAAATGTAGAGCTAAGAATTCTCTTTCATGAATCATCATTATTAGATACTGAGCCAATATTTCAAATAAATTTTGATCATTACTTGACAAAATATTTCAATGGAAGTCCTTCATTTTTAGATAAGTGGTTGCATTTCTCAACAGAGAGTGGAATTTAGATACCACATTGCCTAATAGATACAATATGAAACCATTTTTTTCTATAAACCAACAGACTAAAAATAATGCCATCACTCTACAAGACACTTCTCAACATGAGAATGCAATTAGTCTAATATCTGCTACTATCTATATCTAGCATAACCTCTTCATAAGGGACTTCTAATACAATTATACATTTTCTCATTATCCTATTAGTAGGGAAAAGGTTGCCAATATGCAATTCCATTTCTTCTATTCTACTAATAGGGATAATAGTGTCCAATTATATTACTATCTAGCATATGTGGCAATATGCAATGAGATTTCTGGTATCCTATTAAAACCTGAGGCAAATTGCAATCTATAAAAGGTATTGTTGTGCCTACCCACAAAGGCTAGTGATCTGAACTATCTGCCAACATATGCTTCTTATGAAGGAAAGATTCAATAATATATCTACTATCCTACAAAAAATTATCCTCAGTGGCAATGTAAAATACCTCTATATTAAATTTATGTGTGCTCAAATAGGAAGGCACGGGATTAATCAGCCATAGGACTCAGGTTCAAGGGATTTCCTGTACCATTAGGGTCATTGTTGGAAATTATTTTGCCTAGAAATATCCAATAAAAATACCACAGATAATTAATAAACCCACATAAATCCTTAATAGACCCAAAATGTTTGCATGGATTTTTATCAGATTTATCGTTTCCAAAATTAAAAGAATTCTTCTTTTTAAGTGTAATGCCATCATTGGGAAATGTCGGCTTGTCATAAGATAATTTGCACCTAATTTGTTTTTCTTTTTTCATGACAACTTCCAATCATCACTGTGAATATTACAACACCTTGGAGAGTCTCCTTCCTATATCTGGGAGTATTACAATGAAATGTAGCATTCAAATAATCCCTTACTGAGGAATATGTAGTTAGTTGTTCATTTACCAAATATGTCTTCTTAATATCATCATCTATTTTTTCAAAAATGATTCCTTAAAAGTACCAATTCCCAAGATGAAAATGATGCCTTCTTAATATCATAATAACTAATCATTTCTTCTAGAATGTTGGTTCATTTCTCAATCAATGTAGGCTTCAAATCACACAACTTGTGAGCAATAACAATCTCATCACGAACTTCTTCTTGGCCTTGGATTTCAAAAGAGCTAATGGTTGACTACATTGCTAGCTTTGTGCTTCCTACTTAGATCCAATCGGTCAAACCTTCACCCATTTGTTGTTATTCACACAAATATGCTTAGTTGCAAGTTTTGTATTCCACTCAACACACACAATCAATGGAGAAAAGGATTGTATAGTGACTGTACAATATCAATAGGACTGGCTCACAACAATGAACATCAGTATTCAAGCATAAATAGCATAAGCATGGTAACTAAATGACTGATTTCCTGCAGAAACCAATCTCTAGAGAAGGCAAGACAACATCTAAACAGAATGCAGTGGATGATGTCCAACCTCATAATATAAAAAAGTAGAGAACTAGGATTCTTTGAAAGGATTTTATATAGATCACAAACCCCTGTATGCTAATGAGCTCACTAATAATACTACTTTATCACAGAGAAGTCAATCTCATTTGAAGTCAAGGCAGTGCGGTCCTAAGAATATTTGAGAAATGTAGAGCTAAGACTGCTCTTTCATGAATCATCATTATCAAATACTGAGCCAATATTACAAATAAATTTTGATCATTTCTTGACAAAAAATTTGAATGAAAATTTCAAAACATGGACTACAAGAAATCCAGTAGACAAGCACACAAAAGATGGCATAAGCGATGATCTAGATTCTAAACTTCACAAATGGCTAGTGCAGACCTTCCAAGCCACAGTGGGAATCAATATGGCATTTTATTTGATCCCTTGGCTTCACTATCACAAAATCAAATCAAAAGGAAAAGCGAGGAGAAGGTCAAACTCAGTAGCATGTGTAATGCAAAAAATCATGCCATGCATATGTATTATGAAGGAGCATTTAAATTGGCATGGACATTTAACTTTGGAAAATCGCAAACTAGCTCTTATTTCATTTTTATTATCACTAAACATGGCAATAAAAATATGTAACAATATACACATCAACATGGCCAAGGAAATGCCTAGATGGGGTAATAGGGAGGCATGTCATGGCACCATTATGATTGCAGTGGAGAAACGATAGATCACCAACACATTAGAGAAAATGTGACAGCATAGAATGAGTCCAAACTCATTTATGTGGAGCCAATTCAGGAGGAAAACTGTACCATCGTGCTGGAATACAATGCACATGGTACATGCAGAATCCTGGGAGATATCCTAGAAGAAAAATGGCTTGTTTCCATGGTAAAGAGATGAGGTTTACATTTTACTTATAGTCGTGAGGGTAGTGAGCAACTCTATAGCCCTCTGGCTGCACTGCCACAACACTAAAAATCAGCAGTTCATGAAAAAGAGAGATGAGGAACTAAACTCTGGTAGGGGACCCCAAAGAATTGTGGCTTCAACAACTACAGGGATGGATTATGCTACAACTCTACCCATTACTGAGGGAAATGGCCTCAAGAAAGAACATTAGGATGCAGGGGAAAACCCCAAAGCCAAAAGCAAAAGGGGTTTCCCAATGTCGCACTCCCATGCATAAGTTAAGGATTTCGCTACCAAACACAAGGACTCCAACATCCATAAGAAGATAAAATTCCTCAAAAGAGAAGGGGCAGCTGCAACCAAAAAATTGATAAGGAGTTGGATAAGATCATGTCAAATAAGGGAATATCTCAAAATAGGGTCACCATTATTCATTCACAGTTTCTCTCTATCCAAGAGATGACCACATGTCTCATGGATAGCCAACCAGAATAGAATAATCATATCCTGGACCACATCTTGGACATTCTTTAACTATTAGATGGAAAATACAACTCCATTCTAGGTGCAATTTTGGCCTCAACTATGGGAAAATGGAGCTCAGAACAAAGACATGCTCATGAGGACTCAACCAGCTACAGAGGACACCAAGCTCCATGCTAGAAGCAATCAAAAGCACCCCATTTCTATTGAGTAGGAGGGGGATTAATATTAGGTTTTCCTAGTCCCTATCTCAAGCTTTATGTTTATATTTTTTGGTGCTTGTCATAGTAGCTTTCTGCTTAGTTTCATAGGGAAATTGGGTATACCATGTCCCCTCTTGGAAGACTATTTATGCTATTCAATTTCAGACATACCCAAACTGGCTACTATTCTCAACCTTTTTAATTTAAATCTAGCAAGTATCTGGGAGGTTGACTAAGTTTCACTTGGCTTAACCTCTCACCTTGAATGTGATTTCCACTATATATATGAACAGACAGAAACACTTTTACTAAAAATACACAGGTAAAATAAATATGTAAAATAAGTAGATTTAGTAATGAGGGAAATAAAAATGGTAATGAAAACAAAATTATATTAAAAAAACAAGGACACCCTTGATAGTGCCAGGGGATCAATTAGTAACATTTACAATGAAATGAAAATCATAATGATTTGGCACACACACAATGGAATTGATTGGTTTAATGTCATATGTGAAACCCAAGAAGAATCATTCTTTAAAAACTTGGGTTCACCATAAGGACTATTTAATCTTGTATCTTAATCAGCACTAATAAGAAAGTGGAAACTTTCAAAGTCAATAATATGTAAACAATAGCAACACCTGAACTGATGAACATGTTCAAAATAAAGAAGATAATTGAAATTTCATGTATAGAATGCACCTAGAAAACTCAGCCATAAAAAATCAATCAAATGCAGGTAACATAAGGGCTGAAGCATCTAACATACTCAGGAAGGAAACAATATACCTCTATAGTTAAATTGATTTCCACTTCGATATTGATACTTTGCAGCTTCGTTCACAATCTACAGAAAGCAAGGGAAAGTGCTCAATGGAAACTATGCTAGTATTCCCTTATAGTAAATAGCATTAAACAATTAGATAAACAGTACACTGTGCCTATAGCTGTTATTTTCTTTCCATTTCCTTTCCACAATAGTTTGTGAATGAAGTTGTATACTATTAGTCACAGACCTTGGGAATGTTATGATCATGAATTTTAATTTTCAAATTTTACATTATCCTTTTCTTCTAGCTATTATAGGAAATGTCTTTTAATATAGTGATGGCATAAGAGTGCAATTAGTATGTCATACAGGGTAGCAAGTGCCAACTATCCTAGCCATGAGAGAGATATCCCCACATTCATGAGGCCAAAGCGACAGCTTCAACAAAATCCCAAATACATTGAAATGAAATCCCTGAACCGTCATATAACTAGAGCAAGGAGTGAAGAACACCAAGACAAGGCCTTGCAAGGATTCCCCCATAAGTTAAGGAGCCTTAATGACATGGCTTCTTAAATTGAAATGTTGATGGGTGGTGTCCATGGATAGTTGAGTGGAATTAAACCAAAGTTTCAAATTCATGAAATAACACCTTAGGGGATCCACTTGTGGAGATATTGTCCCCCATTTTGGATGAGGGCATCTCTGGCCAATTTGGTAGCATGATTGGCAAGGTGATCAACTACTGAATTGTTAACTCTTCTAACATGGAGCAACTTTCCATCTCTTATCCCCTACAGAATGTCAATAATATGAAATTGAAGCTTCTCCATGATCAAATTGTCCAAACAAATTATTTTTTTGGCTTGTGTGACGACAAGGAGGGACTCCTGAACAAGTAATATGTTCTAAGTATTGATGGAGACAATAAAATATATGCCCATGAACAGAGCATATTGTTCTGCCAAATTATTAGTGGCTATTCTCAAACCCCATTCTTATGTTAGTATGGTGTTTCCTCTGGTTGACAAGTGCATTATTGATTTTCAAATTTCTACATATTTTCTAGGCTCCATGAGTATTAATTCATTAGAGAAGCAATCAAAAGAGGCCTGTATTGTTTGATACTTCCTTTGTAGTTTCCTTTAATTGTATGTCATTTGAAATGAGTAAATGGTTTGTCTATATGGCATAATTTTTTACAATCATTTTTCCTTACATTGTTTGTGCTCTTGGACCCTGAAATGACCTAATAAATAATAAAAATAAAATTTTATTTTTTAATATGTTGAGTTTCATGGTTGTAGCCTGTAGGTGCACACTTAATTCCTCCCATTCATGGATTTCCTGAAAAACTTTATGGAAGAATTAGAATGCTACCTTTTCTCCAAGATGAAAGAAACAATACACTTCCGGCTCTACAACTCCCAGGATTTCCTTGACTTGCTTCATCAGATAAACATCCTAGACTAAATATGTCAGTCTGTGATGTCCCTATTTGTTTCAAGTTTATTTTTAGGAGTATTTCCCAATGACATTATAGATATACTTGATAAAAGAGAAACTTCCAAGGGAAAGTAAGCTTTATCCTCTAAAAGAGTGGCATTCCAATCATCCATAAATCTAAGTAACTACACTGGGAACAACCTCATGTTTTGTTACAGCTATGTATTCCATATAGTTCTTCAAAATTTCCATTAGATTTGCAGCATCCCATCTTCCTTTTCCTCCTATTATGAACAGATCTTTCTTCCATACCTCTTTAGTAAAGGGATATTCCATCAACATATCAATATGCTGAGCTTGATTCTTCATCATTTTTGTGAAGAAAACAAAAGCTTGGCCCTTTAGTATATTTGAAGTTATGCTTAGAATTTTATTTTAATATTTCTAACCAAAAGAATAATCTAGATTTTAGGGGTGCATTCAGTTTCCACAACGGATTTCACCAATTGCATGCTTCACCTTGCTCAATTCCCAAGAAATTGGTAGTATGACCGAGACTTGTGGTATAATTTCAAATGCAAGACTTTTTGACCAAATCAGAACATCTTCCAGCCTCAGTCTGATATAATAGCTTTGAAATTTTTGAATAAAGGAATTCCACTGTTCTGTTTTATGACCATCTAATTCTAAAGTTTTTAAAAATTTCCATCCATGTTGACACATTGAGTTTTGCTTTGGTGTAACTATATCAGCTAATGCCAATATCTTCTTCTATCTTAGGTCCTCAATAAACTCATCTGATAACCTATAGCTAGCTACTCGCCCTCGCAGCATAGCCATGGATAAATACCTATTGTTATGTGCCTTCCATTTCCTGCTTTCCAATGTAGCCATCTCCCTATGATACGAAAGCCTAGAGATAGAGCCTTCCAAATAATTGAAACATTTGATGTGGGTTTGATGAACCTTCTTATCCAATCTTCCAAAGAAATAAGTAAAATATATATTGGGTTCTCATTACATGCTACACCAAAGAAAGAGGTAAAATATAAACTCTTAGCTACATTCCCAAATTCATGAATGTTTTTTTGTCCCCACCCTCCAAAGCCCTTTGGTTTGACTCACGGTACATAACTTTATAGTCAAGTTGACACACAGGACATGGGAGGTGAATGTAAATGTTAAAAGGGAAACTAAACCTTTGTAATGAAATAAAATTGGGATTCATCACATGTCAATGGTCATACGACCCAATTTTGGAGATTGCCTATGACCCAATTCTAGAGATTTCCATTGCCAATTTAGATATAACAGTGATTGGCAATAGTTTCAAACATAAGAAATCAAAATAAACATTACTTCACTAGCATGCAAATGCTCAACCTCACTGTTTTTGGAATAGGAGGTTGTGCCCCATTATATGGTAAGCCCAAAGGCTATGAAGAGTGGCTGAAGAAAAACACTTATTAGATTAAAACATAATCTTAGATTCTTAACATCATTAGCTCAATTCACACAAATAACTAGACAATAAATGCATCTATAATGGTATTTACTCTGCCATGAAAGGGAATGAGAGAACCTATAGCGAATGTCTTGATCTCATATTTTGGATAGAACTACGTATTTTCTAAGCCATTCGGCTCTAGGGGGGATTACTAGAAGAAATAAGGGGTAAAAAGGGATTTAAAGATAAAATTTCTACAGAAATGGGGTTCAAAGGGGTTTTAGATTGATTCCTAATGTACATGGAGGGGCTTTAATAATTGTCTTTGCAAGCACATGTTTTGAGTGAATACATTTAGTAGACACCATGCGTTCGGCTCCAGTATGGTAACATACTTGTCAATATATTAGCTTTTTCACATCCAATGAAGATAACTTATGACATGACAATCTTCTCACATACTGACATCCTTACATTTTGCACCATAATTTGCCTCATTTGTTATTTTTATATTTGTACAAGCAGAATATGAGGCTGTTTTCTCAGAAACCCAACATGATTGTTGGTACATATAAAAATCAGTGTTTAAAACTCGATGCCTGGATTACAAATTCTCTAAGATTTAATTAGTGAAAGAAGAGAGAACATTGAATAGAAAAGATTACCAATGACAATACTCACTTCCCTTTCAAATAGTCTACAAACCCATTACAATCCATCCAATGTAAATATACTTGAATGCAAAGAACAAGTTTTGAGATGAAGGAAGACACTAAATGGTGGTTGATATAAATTTCTTTACACATTTCATCCTATTTCATATAATAGGATCAGTTTCATCCTTGGGAAGGTTCAAACTTCCAATTGGAATTCTTGATAAAGACAGTTTTCCACCATTTTAGTTAGTGACAAAAAACAGGTAACCACTGCATATAAGCATATATATATATATATATGTAAAAGAAGAAAAGTTATATTAAAGGAGTTCCCAATGCAGGGTGAAAACATAACCCAACAGCCATGTACTTCGACTTGCTAAAATAACATTCTAAGTTTCAATCTTTCAAATTATGGGGACCTTAGTTAAAGTCCAACAATAGTGATTTAAACCTTTCACTCTTTTTTTGTGTGTCAAATTTAGTAATCCAAATGTACATACACAAATGAATAATTTACCTAGTCAAATTCATGGTATAAGTAATCTGCAAGTTGAATTTCCACTATTGCCCGATTTTCCTACACCAAAACACAAAAAGTTCAAAATCTGAAATCGACATTTGCATAGCATATAGTTTAAAACATTGACAGTAACCAAAATCAGTATAGAAATTGATGACTAATCATCTCTGTTCATGCCTACATGTGACATACGTCATGAATCATGGTGACACCTGAGGAAATTAATTAGTTTAATGAAGTAATCAAACTAGAGCATCTACATTGACATCATGAATCACTGAAAGAAGAATGTAGAGAAACATTAGAGCATCTACATTGACAACCTAGGTATGTTGTTATCTAGGAAGATTATATGTCTTGACCTTGGTGCTTAAAAGAGAAGTTTGGTTTTCCTTTGAAGGCCTGGGTATCCACTTGTAGGCATGCAGATGGATAGATGAATATACACCATAAATTGTAGGATTTAACTCTAGGGTAGTGTCCTAGCAAGTTCCAGACCTGTGAAGAGGAGAAGAAAAAGATGAGGAAATGGCTGATAGGCTCAAAGAAGTTGAAGCAGAATCACTACAAAATGAGAACTAGGTACTTTGGGACTTCTGTATGTTAGACTTCCAACATATAAATGTTAAGATTGTCATATGAAATCTAGCCCAGAAAATCAAATTGCAGTACTCCTTCCAAGTAGGTAAGGGGTGTGTCATGGAAAGCACCTTGCCTCCACAAGGAGCTTTGAAGCCCTTTCATCTTGTTCAAGGAAGCTTAGAGACTCAACATAACTATTAGTTTTCTCTTTGTTTTGATTGTAAAAGGTAATGTAGTTTTCTATAGCCTATGCTCTTGGTGTTTGTTACTTAAATAAAAAAAAATTCAAGGGTTATTCCCATGTATTGTTTCTAATTCTCCATGCACATATCAATATCAACAATGCCAAGAAACAGTGCACATATTATATTTTGTGTGTGTACACCCATGCACATGATTTTCTTCCAAAACAATTATGGCTATCAAATCAAAAGCAAGGTGGTGATTTGGAAAAGCATCAAGTTGCAGCTATGTCACCTGGACTAAGGGTGATCAACCTTCTTTCTTATGAAAATATTAATTGTGCCATACATCAACAACAGTACTTCCTATTGAATAAATATCCATCTTTCACTGTGAGATCCATTCCATCAATGTCCAAATAAACAGGGAAAACTTAAAATATAGGTATTTTCCAATAGGGCATGTTGGCTCATTGGGGTGGATGACAGAGTGTTAAGTGTCCAGCAGGTTTCCATTCTCGCAGTGATATGCCCCAACCTTAGAGAGGAGTATTGAAGGGATGAAGCCCACAATATGTCTCGGGTGTAGCCGGTCAGGTTATGCTTCTGGAAGTGATTTCATTTTTATGTTGTCATTTAGTTTAGGCCTTTGCGATGTGCATTGGGGTCCAAACAATTTGACCAATCATCCCATGGGACCTTGGTTCATGGAAGAGATTGTTAAAATATTAAGCAATCCAGTAGTGTTTCATTCTTACTGTGAAATGTTCCACCCAAATAGTATTAATTTCAAAGGAATAAGTATTAGGGCTGAGAGCAACTTTTGTACAATTTCTCCAGAATAGTTACTTGTTTGACTTGGCACAAAGGCACTGCCCTGTAGTGAAAATCCTAGAAATGTTTCCAATCAAGATAATAATAAAAATAAACTGGACATTCCAAATTGATGTTAATGGTGAGAATCAGTGCTAAATGCTAAACTAAATGATGGAAACTTGGCTCCCTAGGACGTTGGATACCCAATTCCTCCAAAAACAGTTATGGTCCACCGATAGCATTGGATTTGATAGTATTCAGTCGCAAGTGAAAAAAAAACAAATGCTTTTCGATCCAGGGATCTCTCTGTGACAAATTGGAGAATGTAATTGAGTAAATTCTTGTGATATACGTTTAATAAATCCACACCTGGAAAGAGTTCTTAGGTTTAACTGTGGATGCTTTCCCTCCATATCCTGTAGCTCGATATTTGTAAACATGTCGTGAAGAATCTTGCTGCTTTGACTTGACCTTTGAATTCATTGTCGCTCACCACCAATGATCAAATTTGGAGGGGGTGTCTTAATTTCAATTGGAAGGTTATTTATTCTAGGAGCACATGAAAAAATGATATATTTTCAATCAAACGTATTTTGAACACATTAATTTGTCATATATATATCATTAATTTTATAGTTTACTAACATTAGTGTATTTTTTCGAGTTGGAGTACACTTCATTATAAAAAAAAAAATACTTAGACTATGTGATAACCATATTGGGGCATCCGATCGACCTTATCCATATTGCAAGACGTTGTAACTAAATATAGTCTTAAAAAATAACTAGAACCATGAGAGAATTACTTACTATTAACAATATACAAAATGAAGTCACTAAGCAAAACGAGGCTATAATATGTATCTATATATATATATATATATATATATATAACCAAAAACTTAATTTAAACCAGAGAGAGGGAAACAATCCAAACTTGAGAGATGTAAGAATCATGGGGATTGGGCACCTAAGAAAAAATAATACACAACTCATAAAACATTAAAAAAACAAATCCTAGATACCAAGCAAGTTAGCAACGCTAGCGTAACTGGGGTTGGGGCATCAAATTATGTTGTTCAACACTTGTCGTGAAAGCATACATGTATGAGATGGAGGGGCAATGGAATCAATCCTAAGTCAACTGAAGCCTTGCAACACATTGCATGTCTAAGCCTCAATAATCTACCTTTTAAATTGAACCAAAATACCCAAAGAAGTTTACTAATGGCTAGATTTGAGAAAGTTCTAGGTGTGAGTATTTAAGGGCTCACGGCTATCAAATTTGCTATGTTTTGTACCAGTCCATGATTCAGTGAATCGATAGTCACAGGTAGGAAATTAAAGTTATTTAATGAAAACAATTAATGTGTATACCTCTATGTAGAAACCATTTTCCATGTTGTTGCAGGACTCTACCCTCGTTTTTGTCTTACCAAAAGGCATGATAATTAGAAAGAAGACCTAAAATTATAGACTTCACCTTCAAAGAACTCATTGCAATCACATTTGTAAGGAGTGATAAGAATATCACAACAATCCAATGTGTCAAATCTCAGTTGATAGTGTCAATTAAATTCTTATATGGTAAATTTAATATAATACTTACTCATAGTTGTCTCTTACTCTTTGCATATTGACACATATGATATTTTATGGTTGTCTTTGCACCTTAACCTAATTGATATTATAATGAAATGATGTGCATGCATAATACTCCTTAGTTATGACTATGAGATGAGGATTATAGAGAAGAGGATGTAAACATAAGTAATTTTAATATGTATTTTGGTGGTGACCGTTGAGGACAATTGTTGTGAGAAAACACAAATGTATAAAAGGACGAAGGGAGATTACATCATTATCATGGAACCCATGAAATTGAAAGACCATTCTTGAGACAACAATTTTTTTTCAAATTTTATTAATAACCATTGTGCAGGTGCTTTGGTCCAAATTTTTTTTCTAACTCATTGTTTCTCCATATCGTGTGCCCAGTGACACCTCTCTATAGCATTGCATAAATATACCTATGTACATTTTGTGATCTTAGCTACATGCCATTATTTGTATTTGCATGACATAGAGTGTTGTTTATAGTTGTCATGAGTCCATGATATTCATGCAAGAAATGAATTCTTGTAGAGGAGGACTCATCAAACTGGCCTTTTGAATTTCATTTTGATTAAAAAAGAGTGGACATTGGTAGCGAGGTTCACATCAGTAGTAGGAACAAAGTTTTGAGCTTGTTTTGGGCCTAATAGTAGACTATTGGTTGCTATTTGTTGTTATAGTCGTAGTCGTTGACACATTGCCACAATTTAGATTGCAGCCCCATTGGGAGTCATCATAGATCTTCTTTCCTTCCCCCTTGCAATATGGTAGAATACCACTTCACCTCTATGGTTTCATTTGATATAGTCCTCAACCCTTAGTCTCTAATCCTCACTCGTAGCATCGATTCTGAAGGAAATTTATGCAACATTACAAAAACTATGCCTGTAGACATATCAGTGAAACCTGGTGTTTCTGAGAACATTTTCATAGGATAGAACTCTTCACCTAAAGAGGTTAAAACATACACAACCCTTTTCAATGAATTTAGAGATGTCTTTGCATGGACATATGAATAAATGCCAGGGATTGATCCCTCTATCATTATCCATGAGATCAACACTTACCCCGATGCCAAGCCAGTCCATCCGAAACTATGACAGGTTCATCCAAGAAAAGTAGCCGCTATTAAAGAAGAAGTTGAGAAACTTCTCATGGATGGTTTCATTTACCCTGTACCATTAACTAGGTGGGTCTCCAACATAGTCCTTGTGAAAAAATAGGGTACTATTAGGGTTTGTATCGATTTTAGGGATTTGAGTTGAGCTTGTCCAAAAGACAACTTTCCCACTCCCTATATCGACCAGATAATTGATAACTATGCCAGAAGCATTATTTTTTCCTTTATGGATGGCTTCTTCGGCTATAATCAGATTGAGATTCTCCCATCAGATCAACATAAGAAGGCATTCATTTTACCTTGGGGAACTTTTGCTTATCGTAAAATGCCTTTCAGTTTAAATAACGTTGGCATGACATTCCAACGTGCCTTGTCATATGCTTTTCATGACATTAAAAATGTTGTGGAACCCTATCTTGACGACCTGCCTGCTCATTCCAAGCAGCGGGATATTCATGTCGATCATCTGAGAGCTGTGTTTCTTCAATGTCGTCATTTTAACATTAGTCTAAATCCCCATAAATGTTTTTTTTTGTGTAGAATCTTTTCGACTTCTTCATTTTAATGTTTCCAAATATGGCAACCATATAGATCCCTTGAAAATTGAAGCTATCTGAGCTTTAACTGCTCCCATGAACGTAACTAAACTCCAAAGTTTGCAAGGGAAGGAAAAATTTCTACATTGTTTTGTCTGCAATTATGCAAAAAGGACACATGGATTCATGAGTTTGCTCAAGAAAGATACCCCTTTTGTTTGGGATGATTTCATACAACACGCATTTGATAATATCAAACATGCACTTACCCATGCATCGGTGTTGCAACCACCAAATTATTCTAAGGATTATTCCTTGTAGGTGGCTGCATCCTTGTATACTATAGGCATGGTCCTTGTTCAAACAGATGAACACAACCAACAACATGTGATTTATTATGCAAGTAAGATTCTTTTGGACTCTAAAACTCAATACTCACATGTGGAGAAACTCTCTTTGGCCATGGTCATCGTGGTCTAGAAGTTTCATCATTATATCTTGCTCTGCACCACCACTGTTCACGCAGATTCCAACTCCATGTACTACTTTCTTACATGTCAAGTTCTTGGGGGAAACTACTCATGTTGGATCTGATCCTCCAAGAGTTTGAGCTAGAATTCTCCAAAAGTCCTTCCAAGAAGTCCCTTGTTTTTGCAGAGCTTATATGTGACCTTCCCTATACTACTAAGACTACAGAGCCCTTTGATTCATTCCTCGATGAATAATTGTTTCTCATTAGTATGACTGATCCATGGTATGGAGATATCATTTTGTATCTCCAAACCTTATGATACTAGCCTACTGCCTCTCGAGATGAACATCTTCACATTTGCCATAAGGCCAAAAGCTATATTATTCTAAATGATACCCTATATCACCATGGTGTTGACTCTATTTTATGATGTTTCCTTACACATGAAGAGGATGAGATCATTCTGAATGATTTCCATGCTAGAGCTTGTGGCGGTCATCTCCCTGGGTTGGATATTGCCCAAAAAATCTTGCATGTCGGGTAATTTTGGCCTTCTATTTTCAAATATTGTATTGAAACAGTCAAGAAACTACCACCATGTCAAATGTTTACTTCCAAGAAATGCACACATCTAGCTCTGCTCCATCCCGTTGTAGCAGTTGGCCCCTTTGCAAAATGGGGCATAGACTTTGTGCATTGTAGACCTACCTCAGTTGGGGGGTATGGCTATGTTATCGTGGTTGTGGACTATTTTACAAAATGGGCTGACGCAATTCCCACATATACCAAAGATGGTAGCGCTACTGCATTATCTTTATTTAACCATATCATAGTGAGATTCATGATTCCTAGGGCCATTGTGACCGACCATGGGTCACATTTTCAAAACAAGATGATGGCAGACCTTAGTGTAAAATTAGGGTTTCATCACGATAACTCTACACCATACTATCCTCAGGCCAATGGCTAGGTTGAAGCTATAGAAAAAGTATTAAAGACAATGCTTCAATGGATGGTAGGGTAAGCCAAGTCAAACTGGCATTTACATCTCTTCTCTGCACTCTGGACCTATAGGACTACTATAAAAAATTCCATTGGTTTTACACCTTTCCAATTAGTATACGAGCTTGAAGCTACTCTCCCGATAGAGTGTGAAATCCTTTATTTAAAACTTGTTGTGGAACTATTACCCAATACCACTATAGAAGAAGAAATATTCCTGTATCTAAACAAACTTGATGAAACTCAATGTGATGCTACCTTAGCTAATAAGGCACATAAACGAAGAATGAAAATTCAATATGATAGGATTGTCCTACCCCGTTCCTTCAATGACGAAGATCTGGTTTTAACTATTAGTTTTTCATCATTCAAGCTAGCATTATGATCTTAGGATCTTTAACTTAGAGAATAACAAGCACAACAATAAAACACAAGAGACAAGAAAAACAAAGAATTTTCCTTGGGGAAACCATAAAGGATAAAACCCTGCAACTTCCTCAAAGATAGAATCAGCACCAAAATAGAAAATCCCAAAACAGTAAGATGATCTCCATAGCTTCTGTCTCTCTCTCCCACTGAGAGAGATTCTCCTCTCTCACTCATGTGCCCCAATGAGTGAGTGTGAGTGTTGTAGTGCATGATAAATAGAGATGCTCACTCTCTATTTATATTCTTTCGTTCACTTGAAGTGCACTCCAACATGTTGACCTCACTTAACAATTACTTACTAGAGTCGACATCTCTTGGAGTGTCTAATAACCCTAGTGCCCCACAAATTGTGGGGACTTTTCCCTTTGCTCAACAAGGAGGGTTAACCTTGACTTAGATGGTGGGGACTATTTCCCTAACTTATAATGACTCACCTAGGGTTGACTTCAATAGGATAATCCAATAACCCTAGGGCCCCATAACTGTGGGGACTTTAACCCTTGACAAATAGGAGGGTTACCCACAATGACTTGACATGAATTTCTCATTATAGAAACTTCCCGATCAGAACATCAGGGCATGACATGACTCAAATACATCCTGAAATAAACATCAGGTTACAATACATAAGAAATATGGATGAATACATTCCGAAGTTACAAATACATCAACACTCCCTCTTAGCTAGGAAGATATTCTCTTGACACAATTTATCAACACACATATTCTTCTCTGTATAATCTAAATCATAGTCAAGCTCTCATCATATTCATCTTCAATTCATCTTCATCTGGATTTGGATCATCACTCAATATGGATCATCATCACTATATAATCATCAAGTCTAGATCATCACTTGATCTATATCGTCACTACTAGATCATCAAGTCTAGATCATTACTTGATCTGGATCATCACTGAAGCTAGATCATCATCACATCTAGATCGTCACTTGATATGGATCATCATCAAGTATGGATCATCACATCTGGATCACTTGATATGGATTGTCATCAAGTCTAGATCATCACATATAGATCACTTGATCTAGATCATCATCAAGTCTGGATCATCACATCTAGATCACTTGATTTGGATCATCATCATATGCTATCTCATAATGATGCTATATCGATTCTTCTCATCATAGGAAGTTCTACAGAGTCAATCCTGTAGGCCTACCCTTCATGTAGGTCTTCATCAGCACTTATATCTAACACTTAAGTTAGAATGGCCCACCCATCTCTTACATCTGACCTCATCGTGTCAGAAAGGCCCGCCCAGCACTCACATCTGACCTCATCTTGTCATAAAGGCCCAACACTCACATCTGGCCTCATCTTGTCAGAAAGGCTTAGCACTTATATTCGATCATGTGCAAGCACATCGCATCGAAAAGGCTCTGCACTTACATCCAACCCCATCTTGTCGAAAAGGAACTACACTTACATCCAACCCCATATTGTCGGAAAGGCACAACACTCACATCTTACCATGTGTAAACACATCATGCCAGAATGGCTCAGCACTTATATCCAACCTCATCTTATCGAAAAGGCTCTGCACTTACATTCAACCATGTGTAAACACATCACATCGAAAGGGCATGCACTCACATCTGATCATGGAGGAACTAATCCTACCATCACATCAGAATGGCCACTAGTCCCAGACTGAGCTACCTGGTAACTGAACAGGTACCTCCATTCCTAGAATTGCAGTTGCCCTTACATCTGTCCTACTCCTACTCGACAGAATGGCCAACACTCACATCTGACATGGGAGGAACTTAATCCATTAGCCATGCTAGAATGGTTCAGCCCTTACATCTGATCAAGTGGGAACACATCCCTCTATCACATCAGAATGGCTTCTCAGTCCTAGACTAAGTTTTCCTAGTAACTGACCAGGTGCCTCCATTCCTAGAATGGAAGTTGCCCTTACATCTGTCCTACTCAACAGAATGGCCAGCACTCATCTGACATGGAAGGAACCAATCCTCTCACCATGAAAGAATGGTTAGCCCTTATATCTGACCTACTCATTAGAATGGCTATGGATCTTAGCACTCATATCTGACATGGAAGGAACCAATCCTCTCACCATGATAGAATGGCTTAGCCCTTACATTTGACCATGGAAGGAACCAATCCTCTCACCATGTCAGAATGGCTATGGGACTCATCACTTTCCCTTGGAGGAAACCTTGATCTGGAGAACACCAAGATTCGCCCTGAAGTACTCAAACTTCACCCTAGATAATGGTTTCATCAATACATCAGCTATATGTTCCTCTGTCACAACATACGGGAGCTTCATTGCTCCTCTCTATACCATATCCCTGGTATAGTGATACTTGATCTCAATATGCTTCGACTTTCCATGGAACACTGGATTCTCTAACAACTTCACGCAACTCTAGTTGTCATAAGTAGCATCCAACTGGAGATCAAATATATCAGACAGTAGCTTACACAGCCATACTGCCTCACAACTAGTTGAACAAGCTACGACATGCTCTGCTTCAGCTATACTCAGTGCCACACATGATTTCTTCCTGCTAAACCAAGAGATCACACTTGATCCCATACTAAAGCAACATCATCAATACAAATCCACATAATCTTTTGATTCACCTCATACTTGAGCCCATAATCAACCGTACCCTTCAAGTACCTTACTGCATGCTTTACAACCATCAGGAGAACATGTCTCAATGTGTTCATAGCAAAGAAAATATCTGGTCTCGTATTTGTCAGGTACATCAAGGAACCAATCATTTGATGATACATCATAGCATCAACCATATTTAATGAAGAAACACTCAATAGATTCAAGTTTGATGCCATAGGTGTGGTCATGCAGTCCATCATCCTGAACCTCTTCAGGATCTCTACTGCATACTTCCTTTGTCCACACCTCCATGCCTAGAAAAATAGTGCATCAACACATAACAGGAGCATCACCGGTCTTCTTCCTTCAACCTTGAACCAAAGGTTGGAATCCACTTTACTCTTAGTAAAGCCTAGAGTCATCAATAATCTATCCATATTTTTGTACCATGCCAAACCTCAAGATCTTATGTACTCCCTCTGAAGCAGAGCATCATACTCCCTCTATCTTCTGTACTCTATGCATTGAAGCATTATGTACTGGAGTGACAAGTAGCTTCCCATGCTACTAATATTCTATGTGTCCATATAGTGTATGTACTTTCATCTTCAACCTTGTAGAAAAGGTTAAGATCTTCATCAAGCTGGCTGCAAATGTCTCTTTGTAGTTTATGCCTTATTTTTGTGAGAATCCTCATGCTACGAAAATTTCAAACTATTGCATGATGGAACTACGAACTTCTCTTCAAGTATCGATACTGTATCCTAGACATCATTCTTCTTCAACTGGTCATCCATTTCTTCTTGGTTACTTCTTCATAGCTGGAAGGTTCTGCATCAATGATGTTGTTGCATTCATCATATTATTCTTCATTTTGAACTGTCATCACTTGTTCTTTGGAACAAGTCTCATCCTTCTTTGCTTGTAGGCGATTATGTATGCGGTCTTTCCTACAAGTCAAATGCATTTGTATGGTTAGAAACATTTCATAAGGAATATTTATACCGGCAAGTTCTTATGCATAAATATATGATCATGCAACTACTTTAGCCAATACAACATTCATCCATATTTCACTGAAACTTTCTGGATGCCTTCCATCTCTACCAGGACAACATTGAGATTGTGCACTAATCCCATATGTCAGCAAAGAGGTTTCATTCTAGATAAGTAGAAATGGATAGTTGTATAGCACCATGAGCTACTTACCCATCACATGCCTATTAGTAGTATCCTGTCGTTAATGCAAACATCCTATCATGCATAATACATCAACTAAATACAAACAAATGCATAACAAAACAATATCATGAAATGACAATTGAATACTTATCTTTATTTGTTTCGTAGGTAGACTCCTTCTTGATCCTTCAACGTCATCATCTTCTTTATTTATAATAGCATCATTTCTTATCCAAATGCGAGGATGGATAAGAGGTTCTTCAAGAGTTGAGTCCTTCGTATTCCTCATCGCTTGAGGGATCTTCTTTGGATGGTGAGAGCTTGATCTTCAGTTGCTTCCATCTTCTCTTCTCTTCTTATGGGTACAACTTCTTCTTCTTCCCAAAGTCTGCTGAAAGCAATATCTTCCTTCTGGCACACATTCCTCGCATGAATGAATCCCATGATCCTGGGAGGCCATTCAAGGTGGCTATCACCACTTCTACATTCTTCACTTATTCTTTTACCGCTTCAAGTTGATCTTTGATTTGAGAGACCCTTGTGAAGTATGACTGTATGGTCTTTGCATTCTGGATCTTCACATTCTTCAACTGATTTCTTAAGGTCATATTCCGATCTATGTTCTTCCCTTCAAATAGATTGGTCAAGGAATCAAACATCATCAGTGTCTTTAGGGAAGACACTTGTGATACAAGTTGATCTGTGACTGAATCAACCATGATCTTCTTGGCCTTAACCAAGTTCTTCTTGTGAAAGGTTTCTAGCCTCATCTCCCTCTGAAACTGGAACCTCTCTACTCATGTAGGTGTCCAATTCATTTTCTTCAGAGAGATCATATACTTACATGCTTGGAATTTTTCAACTTCACCAAGCTTATCATCAAGCTGATGTGATAGATCACTTTGAAATGAGAGCCTCAAATGAAAATAGCAAAGGATTAGATCTTACCGATTTGAGGTGTCTGTCTTGGTTTCGGAGCTGGCTGATCTAGGGTTTGTCATAGAAACCCTATTTTTCAAAACTTGAAATATTTTAGATCCTATTGGATATAAATATAGATTTCTTTAAATTGATTTGTCTAATGTACTCATTTTCTGAGAACAGTGGAGGGAAGCTTCCAGAACAAGAAGCCCTAGTTTTCCAATTTCTTCTGCAGAAATGTCTGCTACTATTTCTATGATATCTCTGCAATTACGGGTCCTATATGTCTAAATTTTATCACTAAGGTAACCTCACATGTATCTGATCCAACACCATAGGTTTCATCAGAATTGAGTTCACCAATTGGGATTTATTATCCTTTTCCCAAGGTGACTTGTTACAGGACTGTTCAGAACAGAAAAGTTGTACAGAATTCCATGTGTCACTGGTTCATCTTCTAAGTCTTATATTCAGACCACAAAAATTAAATTTGGTTCCCTTTCTGGAACATCTTCAGGAATTCCATTTGGACCTCTATAGCCTACGATATTGCAATTATCCTCAGGTGTCCTTTTAGGGATGAATTCTTGAAGAGGATAGAACCCTAACTTGGAGGGATCATATATCCAAGAATATAGAGAATCGAAGGCTGAATTTTGGATACAGTATTCACCAAGACTTTATATTCGGCCCCTGCAATTTTCAGCCCCTGAGACTGCGCCAATATAGAAATATAGTGAATGTACCAAAGCTTAACAGTTTCGAGCTTGGGGTCAAAATAGGGTTTTACTTTCCAGGAGTTTCACCCAACCAAAAATATTGATCCAGGTCTCTAAAATTCAGTTTTGATGAGGATAAAAATCCTATGCCAGGCTCACTCAAAAATTCATTTTTTGTAGAAAGCCCTAATTTCCGCATCAAAAACTGAAAATGCTCGGAATTGAATTTTGCTTCGATAGAAAGATGTGCCCTTCAATGGAGACTCAGCCTAGCATACTTTTGCTGATGGATTGTGGAGAGAGACCCAAAAAAGTAAGAAGCCCTAGCTTTTGCAACTGCACAATGTCTTCTTCTCAGGTTAGCTCTGATACCATGTTAGTTTTTCATCATTCAAGCTAGCATTATGATCTTAAGATCTTTAACTGAGAGAATAACAAGCACAGCAATAAAGCACAAGAGACAAGAGACACAAAGAAGTTTCCTTGGGGAAACCATAAAGGAGAAAACCCCACAACTTCCTCAAAGATAGAATCAGCACCAAAATAGAAAATCCCAAAATAGTAAGATGATCTCCAGAGCTTCTGTCTCTCTCTCCCACTGAGAGATATTCTACTCTCTCACTAATACACCCCAATGAGTGAGTGTGAGTGTTGTAGTGTATGATAAATAGAGAGGCTCACTCTCTATTTATATTCTTTCGTTCACTTCAAGTTCACTCCAACATGTCGGCCTCACTTAACAATTACTTACTAGAGCTAACATCTCTTGGAGTGTCTAATAACCCTAGTGCCCCACAACTTGTGGGGACTTTTCCCTCTACTCAATGAGGAGGGTTAACCTTGACTTAGATGGTGGGGACTATTTCCCTGACTTACAATGAATCACATAGGTTCAAATTCACTAGGATAGTATAATAACCCTAGGGCCCCATAACTGTGGGGACTTTAACCCTTGACAAATAGGAGGGTTACCCACAATGACTTGACATGACTTTCTCATTATAGAAACTTCCCAATTGAAACATCAGGGCATGACATGACTCAAATAAATCCTAGAATAAACATCGGGTTACAATACATAAGAAATATGGATGAATACATTCCGAAGTTACAAATACATCAACATTAACCTATGACCAGAAGCATGACAAGCTGGGGGTAGGAGAATTTGAGTCTATGTGGCATGGTCCCTATATCATTAGTCATGTTTTACAAAAAGGAGAATATGAATTGGTTAATTACGATGGGATACATTTGGGAGAGCCCCGAAATGGGATCTACCTCAAAAGATACTATTCCTAGTTCATTTAGCATAGAGTCTTTATAAATATTGTTTATAGTTTGTTGTGTGTCTTAAGATTTGAGAGGTGTGTCTTTTGTGTGATGTAAATTTTTTTTTTTCATAAAGACATACTTATGCATGTCTTCTTTCTGATGGATAGATGTATTCCTTCATTGGTTTTGCTAATGGTCCTCATCGATATACACTTAACCTTGCATCAGTAGCTTGAGTACTGTACTATCCTACAAGTGAGATGGTGATTTCAGGGGCTATTCTTTTAGGTCCCTCCACCAACAATCTCATAGAATATCAAGCCATGATTGGATTGTTGATGGAATCCCTAACTAATGATGTAACAAAAATTAGGTTTTACCTAGACTCTGAACTAGTTGTTCAACAACTTAACCGAGTCTAGATAATTTGAAATCCCCTACTTCTCCGTAATTTCTGAAGAGTTAGGTTGTTAGAGAGGTGTTTTGATAAATTTACATATCATCACATCCCGAGACATTTAAATGTTGTGGCTGATTCCCTAGTTAACTATGTCTTGGATTGGCATATTGCTCATACCTAAAAATCCATTTGAAAACATAAAAAGATATGTAAATTCATAAGTATACAAATAATTCCACACATCACATTTTCCACACACAACTGTAAATACAAAATTTTTTCACATATATAAAAAGTTGTAGCATCGAGATACAAAATTTGGGCTGAAGAATCTATATCTTTCTGTGCCTGTTCAGGACCATTAAAAATTTTAGAACACATATACATAAGGAAAAATTTGAAGCATCGAAGATTTCAGTAATACATATACAAAAAGTGAAGATTAAGGTAGACTAATTCTCATGATGCTCATGGTAGAATGCAATGGCTTGGGCCACTCTGCGGAGCAGACTAGAGAACCGTCTAGAGACACCTGTAGTATGGCATTAATAAAGCCTAAGTACCTCATCAATGGTCATGTCAAGGATATCCATAGTCAAGTGTTGTAGCTTCTCCTCAATATCTCAAAGCTCTTCCTCAGCTTTGGAGCGGTACACCATCATATCCCTGGTACCCACTTGCCTAGCAATAGGCGACATCCCAGCTGGACGGAGAGATCCAATGTCTGCATGAAAAACATTTTTATATCAGTACTACAGAAAATAAAAATGAAATAAATATAAATATAAATATATAAATATAAATTTAAATATATAATGTCTTCTTACCTTGGTCATCCCACACTTCCCACTCAGCTAAGACTAGCTCTGGGTCATTCCAGAAGTCTGCCCCCTTGTAGGCATAGTCCTCCACATTAAGTAACTAGTTTCTCAACCAGCAAAATATGCTAGAACCGTAAGTGAATTTAGGTGAGGCATGGCTGTCACCCATGCAAGAATCCTCGGATCCTCAGGATCAATTCTGGTAATGGTCACCTAGGGCCTCATGTGAGGTACCCACTGTAAGATAAAAGACACCACCATTGCTCCATAATGAAACTGCTTCAGTGTTCCTCTTTTGCACTTGTTTAGTTGGCTCTTTAGACAAGCCAGCATGCCTTCACACTAGTTGAAGATAGTGGGCTCCATGTACTGCAAATCATATAGCATATGAGATCTGCTAGTAAGGTGGGAATCCCTAGTACCTGCCACCTTGCCAATGGTATACATTACTGTCCTCAAGGGGAGTTCCACTAGAGACTTGATCCGTAGGTTGGCCAATTGGGACTCTGTACCCAATGAGAAATGTTTATCAATGATGTCATCCAAGAAGTCTTCTCCTTCTCATGCTCCAAATAGAACTACAGGGCTTCCTCTCATAGATAAACCGGTCAGAAAATAAATATCCTCGATCTCTATAGGTAGGATGTGGACTCCCACTACAAAATGCTCTTGAACATGATCCCACATATCTTCTATACACTCTAGTAATCAGACATGTTCTTTCATTCTAGGTATCCATAAATACTTAAGAAACCCATATTTTCGTAGAGCCTCAATGGTGGTTGGATCATTTGCAGCCTGCTCATCTGGGACTTCATGTTCCCTTTCTTTCCAAATTACCATGATGAACCCATGACATGCAAATTTCATAATTAGAAATTATATCATGGATAAAATAAATAAAGACAAATGACATTATAAATTGCAAAGCAACATAAGAAACATGAAAAAAAATATTTTTTGGGTGGTCTAGGGTTCCATTTTTTCTTCTCTTTTCCCCTGCGGTGCTGCTAGCCTTCGTGCATAGAGCACCACAGTGCTTCTACCTTTGGAGTGTAGAGCATTAGACGCTTGTCTATTGTGGATAGAGCATCGACAATGCTCCTGTCCCAACTTGAAAGAGCACCATTGGGGGTGTTGGCCGACGGCCAAAAACACTAAAAGAAGAAACTTGTTCCTTCTAATGTGGTTCAAATCCCCTATTGGGATGGTTAATCCTCTATCCTATCATTTCCAAAGAATAATTTATCATCTATCTTTCTTTCAAACCATTAAAAAACATTTTAGGAACTTAGAACTAGATAATGAAAAAGAAACAAAATGACATTTATTGGACATAGAAAAAGAGAAGGATCAAATGCTTACCTCTTCTATGGAGAATGAAGCAACAATGAAGTAGAATGCCCTTACCAAATCACCGAAGGAACTCTTGCTATCAAATCCAACTTCTGAAACTCACCAAATGGTAAAAAACAAGTGGTAAAAAAAACTTATCTACCCTTTCTATTTATAGAATGTTTGGAGTTTTCAAAAATACATTATAATTTATTTAATTTTGAAATCCAAATTATTTTGGCAAAAGTGGGTTTTTATTTTTTACTTTCTATAGTTTTGAAAAAATGGCTTTTAATAGTGTTTTTTGAGATTTTTTAGGTGAATATTCGGTCATGGTTACGATTTAAGCTACTTTTTTATTTTTCGAGCTTAGAGTAGAACTGAAAAAGTACTGAGCATCGTTTACACTTTTTACATACTCATTAAAATCCTGGTAGAAAGGTGTCAAGTATAATTTTTCGCCTTTTCAGACTCGTAAAAAGTGGATTATGAAAAAGAAACCTAGTTCGAGAGTTATATTTAAGCTCTTTTCAGTCTCCTCAAAACACAAAAAGATTGCCAAGAGAACTTGTTACGTTCATTCTTGTAAAAGAATCAGAATGATCGACTAGTCGGGGGTAGGTTATCTCTTTTTCAGACCGACTGGCCTTGTTTATGAAAAAGGACCTTTTGGAGTCTTCTTAGGCATTTTAGAATCTCTAAACATGAAACTAAAAATGATTTTTATTTCATCGGACTCATAAAATTACACGATGAAAGACCCTAATTGGGAACAAACCCCTCCTTTCCTAGGTTCATGAAAAATATGAGAATGGAATCATTGCTTGATGAGCTTCAATGAGTGTTTGTTACACTCTTTGGACTCGTAAAAATGAAAAGAGGAACTCACCTTTCGAGGTGGAGAAATTAAAGGAAAGAGGAATTGTTTTCACTTGTTTATATGGAAGTACTCTATAGTCCACCTTTGAGCATGGCACCTGTTTTCATTTGCATATCTGAACAGTTGGTTTTTTCATATTATCTCTGAGTCGATCCACTTTTGTGAGTCACCTGACTCCTTTGAGTCAATTCAAATAATGCTTTGTCAAATTCCTTGCATTACACCTGGTTCTATTCTCATTTAAGTCAAATCTTCCAAGTCATGTGTCGTGCCATCAAATTGTTCAAAATATGTCTCTCCCAGAATCATAACTCATCAGTAACTTCACTTTTCCTTAAGAGTCAATAATTTTTTTAGTCAGTCTCTTAATTCAAATCAACTTTTATTCCTGGTTTCATGTCATTGATGTGGGAATCATCATGGCCCTCCTATGACAAGTATATTCATGTTGACTTCAAATCATTATGCAAGAATTAGACCTAGAAACCTAGACAGTACCTTGGGCCTGCATGCCTCAATGGCAGGTTACCTCGCTTTCTACATGAGTTTACATCATTGACTCTTGATTGAAATATCTCATCGAGTTTTTAACTTCAAGTCCTTTATTTGCATTCAATGGTATGTACTGAGATACCTTAGGGATCATTGACATCAATGATGATTACCCTCGCACTTGTTAACAATTTACATTATTGACTGGTAATCAAGTAGTTTCTACCATGTTTGACATAAAGAAATTTTAATCACATGGCCAGATTTGTATCGTTCGGGCATCAGGATGAATACCTTGAGTGTTTAGGCTTTCTCATCATCATTTCCTATTCTCAGGTCATGTTTGGAGATCATTTACAGTCATGACACGGATCCACACTGTATGTTTGGTGGATGTGTTCTATATCTGAGATTGAGAGACATGGGTCTACTTTGTATATCTCGTAGCTATGTCCTACTTCTTGTAGCATTTATTCATGGATCTATAGTGTATAATTAGTAGCTATGATGTGGTCATCATTATAGATCTACAGTGTATTGGTCCATAGCTACGATTGGGTTGGATAAAGTCAGTTACTGATCCTATATGATTCTATCTCTCTTTTCCTTTGTATCAGATGGAAAACTTTGCAAACTATTTCACCTATCACCCTCTTATAGCTTCATACTTTGGGGGGCATTCTGTTGCACCTGGAAATCACACATTGCTTAGCAGCCTCCATGTGAATTTCACTTTTCCCTTTAACCTCCCAAAAAACCTAGCATGATTCACCTTGTTCTCCTTTTTCCTTGACATAGAGGGGATGGTGCGTTTTGGTGTTTTTCACAAAGCATCACCAATGCCTAACCCAGTTGAGCAAAAGGATTCATTTTCCCTCTCCTTTGACAAAAACCCTGGGTCGACGTTCCTGACAGTTCTGCTAAAAGCACCGATGGTTAGTTAAAAGGAAAAAAGAGATGTTTCTAGAAGCTTCCCTATGGAATCCTTCATGGAATTAGGTCCTATATGCCTGGGATAGGTGGAATTTGCCTCCCTCAGCTATAGGGATATAATTCTATCATTTTTCCAAGTCATATCTTGAGTTATAGGCCTATAAATGGAGCCTTCATGAAGAGAGTGGGAGAAACTAGTAAAAGCATCCTTATGCTGCTAGTTTGAAGTTTGAATTAGAGGCAAGGTAGAGGTAGGTGGTGTTTGGAGAGTTCTTCATAGTCATAGGACATTGTAGAAATTCTTGATTGAGATAGAAGCCATTGACATCAAGGCTTTTGGTTGAAATTCTTTCTCATCCATATATTAATACAAAGAAATTTTATTTTCCTATATTTGATTGTAGTGTTTGTAGTTAAATATTATTGGATTCCTTGATCACCAATATGTATATTCAACTATCATGATGCTCTCATCCATTTTGCTTGTCTTGTGATCTCTTTTGTAGATATTGGACCGTTGCAAGGAATTTCTTGAGAGAAGACAAGCAGATCCAAGGTTGAGGTATAATGTGTTTTATGTTAATTGATTTGATTATTCAAAGAAAGGATATGTTGCTATGTCTTTTTGTTATGTAGTTGTGTCTTACATTGTAGAGGAACAAGAAGTGTCTGCACTGGTTGAGAATTCCTCATAACATGGTCCTTTGGGTCCTCCAGATCCTCCAGATCCTCTAGGTCGTCTAGGTCCTCTGGGTCCTCCAGGAGGAGGTGCTCTAGATGGTCCACTGGGTCCTCCAGGTCCTTTGGGAGGTCCTCCGAGTGAAGGGCCTCCAGGTGGAGGTCCATATCCTCTAGTAGTAGGGACATAAGCTCCTCCATAATATGGAACATCATACCAATTTGGTTTTCCCCAATGTACAAAATCATTTCCAGGGTAAGGAATTCCCAGATAAAGAGCCCCCGATAGTATGGGTTGATAATTTTGTTGAATAGGGGGTGGTTGATTCCCAGGATAAGTATATCCCCAATAAATTGTATTGATGACAGTTTGTACCCCTAAGGGTTGGCTTGAACTAGATGGGAGATTCACCATGTTGGTATTGGTAGGAGGAACAACTACTATAGGTTGTTCTACAGTCAAAAACTATCTAGAACTAGTAAAAATACTGCTAACATGTGAGGTAACTCACATCATAGGTTTCCCCCTGATGTTATAATGTGTTGACACCACTTTAGTTACAGATTCCCCCCCAACTACAATGAGGATGGGAGGATGAGTAACATACTTAGGATGTGAAACTGTAGGGTGGCGTTTAACACCCCGGGTTTGACTTTGTTTGCTTTTAAATAAATGATGTAAATAATCATAGTGTGGAGCTAGGAAAAATACCCACCATTGATTTAGTGTTTATGTTTCGGTAATTAAGGTTGGGACAATGGTATTTTAAGCTAGATAATCATTAGAAAAAGTTAGACATTATGTTAAAATTGCATTTTTAATTAAAACCCACATCCGACTATGTCAACGCAACTAAATGAGATGGGGGCATGATTTTTCCTAAGGATAAGGGAGTGGGGGGGGATTGGAAGAGTAAGGAAATTCCAATTGGGAAGAGCCCCAGTTCGGGAAAAAAAAATTTGAATTTTCTTGGGAAAGAAAACACTAAAAATGGCTACCTCTCCCTCATGCAGGAACATTTCACCTCCATCTCATGATTTTGGACTGCATGGGACATTTTGGATGCGTAATATTCATTCATGGAGCAAGAAAAAACACTCTATTTCTGAACCCTGGATGATTGTCTCTGGTTCGATGATTTTGTTTTCCCTTCATGGTTTTCTCATGTTTAGCAGTGTTGGTAATAACTCCCGATTCAATTCTATTCATGGCCAAAAACATTAATTTATACATTACAATGAGGTGGTTGAGAACCAGCCTTTTCACCTTCCCATGCAACTATTCAAATTCCTATTTATTTATTTATTTACAATAATCCTGACTGATTATATTCTAACAATCCCCTTCTTAATCTGAAGGGGTGTTCATAAGTCCGAGCATGTTTTTGAATCTTTCAAACTAGCACTTTGGTGAAGATGTCTGCAACTTGATCATTTGTGGAACAATGTCGAAGATGGACTATCTTGGCCTCTACATGATGTCAAATCAAATGATACTTTGTGTTGATGTGTTTGGTTCGATCATGTAATCTAGGATTCTTAGCCAGCTTGATTGCAGAAGAATTGTCAACCAACAATGGAGAGGAGTTCTCTTGTTTTTCTTGCAAATATTCAAGTATCTTCCTGAGCCATACTATTTCTTTCGTTGCTTCAGCTGCAGCCACATATTCTGCTTCTGTTGTTGAATCTGCTGGAACTAACTGTTTGTG
>LPNX010037818.1:24036-35837 GCA_001517045.1 Pseudotsuga menziesii | reverse complement strand
TTATGGATGATATATAGCTCTCATTGTTCCCTGTCATCAAAAGATCATCTACATACACCACAAGATACACAACAGATCTTCCAACTTTCTTTATAAATAGATCATACCATGCACGAGGTGCTTGTTTTAGGCCATACAAGGATTTGACAAGCTTGCATACCTTTTTTTCTTTTCCTTTCACAACAAAGCCTTATGGCTGAGACATGAAGACATTCTCTTTCCAGTCTCCATTCAAGAAAGTAGTCTTCACATCCATTTGATGAACTTTACACCCTTTCTGAGCAGCTAAAGAGAGTAAGGTACGGATGGTAGCCCATTTTGTTGTAGGAGAAAATTTTTCTTCATAGTCAATTCCTTCTTTCTCTGCATAGCCTTTTGCTACAAGCCTCGCTTTGTGCTTGACAAGTGAGCTATCTGATTTGTATTTGTTCTTGTACACCCACTTGCAGCCAATTGGTTTGGTTCCAATTGGAGGGTCAACCAACTTCCAAGTTCCATTCTTCATGAGTGCATCATACTCATTTTGCATAGCTTCTTTCCACTCAACACGAGTAGAATATTATTCAAAGGAAGTTGGTTCAAAGTTAGCAAATAAATTAAATTCACAGTCAAATGATACATCCATGTCATCACCTGAATTATTTGCTCCTCCTCCATCTTCATGTATTTTCGAACTTCTCATTCCCGTCTTTCCAACTTCATCTGGATGGAAACTTTCAAGTGTCTTTGTGGCTCATTTAATAATCTTCCGTGATGGTCCTGGTTGATCAAATGGTGGTGCTTCATAATTGATTGAGATTCTTTCAATTCTCTCAATCACATCATCCAGTTGAACCTCTTGTTCAAGTGAAGTAGCAGGAACTTCTTCATGCGGGGGAGTTGGTGCTTCATATGGAAATTCCAAAGTTTGATCCAGAATAGGAATCCCCCCTTCAAGGTTTGGAATTTCATATTCATTTTCAGAATATGTCTTTGGATGAGGATAATTTTCCAAATGATCAAGCTGTCTCTCAATGGAATGGTCATTTTTATTAGTTTCAAGAAAAATGACATCTCTGGAAATAAAAAAATTTCTTGTTTACCTCATCATACAAATGGTATGCCGTGGAGTATTCTTTGTACCCCAGGAAAATGCATCTTTTTCTTCGAGCACCAAGCTTGTTTCTTTTCTCCTTCGGAATCAAGGAATAACAGGTGGAACCAAAAACTCTGAGATGCCTAACTGAAGGGAGATGGCCAAACCACATTTCATGTGGATTATTGTCATTAAGAGCGTTTGAGGGACTTCTATTTCTCAAATATGCTGCACATTTTACTGCATCACCCCAAAACATTAGTTTTACATTCTTGAAAAACATCATTGAGCGAACCATATTCATTATGGTTCTATTCATTCTTTCTGCTACACCGTTTTGTTGAGGATTGTAGGGAACGGTAGTCTGATGTGCAATTCCATGTTGATGAAGATAAGCTTGAAAAGAATTTGAAGTGTATTCTTTTCCATTATCAGTACGAAGTGTACCAATTTTTTATTGTGCTTGTTTTTCAATCAATGCATGAAAGTCTTTGAATGTTTGAAATGCTTCTGATTTTGTCTTTAAACAGTAAATCCAGCACATTCTTGAGTAGTCATCAACAAATGTCATAAAATACTTATTCCCATTTTCTGAAGGAGTTGGCATTGGGCCACACAAATCAGAATGTACTAATTCTAATTTCCTACTTGCTCTGAAATTAGATTCATGGAATGGCAGCTTACTATGTTTCCCTAATATACATGAATCACATTTATTCTTCTCTTTAGGAATGGTGGGCAAGCCAAATACACCATTCTTTTTCAACAAGCGAAGACTGTTATAATTTAGATGACCAAATCTCGCATGCCACAATGAACTAGATGACATATTACCTTCTCCACGCTGAGAGAGGTAGGCATAGTTCTGAAATCTTGCGGATGAACCCTTGAGATTCGGTAGCTTTCCATCTTCGTATCCAGTCATGATGACTTGGTTGTCAGAGGACTTTATTATTTCAACGATTCCATCAAACATGTGGATGGAATGGCCTTGCTATCGAATCTCCACCATGGATAGTAGGCTTCTCTATAACTTTGGAAGATAAAGAATGTTCTTCAACAAGAAATCAGGGAATCCAGGCATCTTTAGTCGAATGGTGCCCATTCCCTTTGGTTTAAGACTTGACTTATCTGCAAAGTAAACTATGCCATCTATTGTTTCATTAAGTTCTTCAAAACAGTCTTTTCTAAATTTCATGTGTGATGTTGCACCAGTATCAAGCATCCAACAATATTTGTAAGATGAAAGTGAAGTCATTTCATTAAATCCAAGATTACAATGTGCAACAATACAATGAGCAGAATCAGAAGATTTACTAGCATCTTGATTTTTACTGTCATCTTTCTTCTGGTTATGCTTGTATTTGATGGAGTCCCATGAAGCCCAAAACTGATCTGATGTGTGCCCAGTCTTTCCACAACGTTTGCACTGCAAAGCTGATATTTTGTTTCTACCCCCTCTGCCTCTAAAATTTCTTCTTCCTTGTCCTCTCTTGCTGCAATCTCCCTTGGAAGGGTCTTTGGATTGGTCTTTGCCAGCTAGGGCAGCACCAATACTAGATTCCAAAGAGTGCATCTCTAATCTGGAAACTATAACTTGCATAATGATTTAGAAAAAATATGGGATGCAGGTTTAGATTCCTGCTCCTTTACATATTACAATATGATTCTGCAGCCTATCAGCCCTATCAAAACAATCTTGCAGCTGCTCTATATTTAATTTCTATATCATTTCAATATACAAATTCTGTGCACTATTCTACACAATGCAGGTCTGAGTCTCTGCACTTTTTACAATATAGTCTATGCTACAATTAACCAAAAATCTTCTCATGCAGTGGTTACAGCTTTATTTTCAAAGCACAGTTAGTCTTCAGCAAAAAGATAAGTTTTATACATAGCATATATTATTTCTCCAACGCAGTCACAACTCTTCAACGCATCAGTCAGCATACATTATTCTTCAACATAAACTCAGTCTCCACGGTGTTCACTTAAAAAAAATTAGGGTTTCCACCCTAGAGATAATGCACCAGTCTTCAACAAGAAAATTAGGGTTTACAACACATCAGTCTTCAACGCAATCCAAACTTTGCAACTTGTTTTTCAATTCTATTCATGGCCAAAAACATTAATTTATACATTACAATGAGGTGGTTGAGAACCAGCCTTTTCACCTTCCCATGCAACTATTCAAATTCCTATTTATTTATTTATTTACAATAATCCTGACGGATTATATTCTAACAAGCAGTTCGTCCTTTCACGATTTTGGTTTTCCTCTTCGTAATTGTTCTCTCTCATGTTTTATCATGTCTACTAGTTGTTTTCCTAAATACGATTGCCAAAAATTGATTTGGTGTATTTGAATTGAGTGACTAGCAAAAACGCTTTGGTTTCTATAAATGCAGCAGCTGGTTTGGCTCTCGCAATGCTCAAAATGCATAATTACTGTGTGTGTATGTAATCCCTAGCATCTTGTTGCACCTGGAAATTCTACACTTCCCATCAGCCTTTTTTGAAATTCCATATTGATCATTTTCCTTCTAAGAAACCTAACCTGAGATACCTTGGATGTCCTTTTTCTTATATTAAAGGGTCGATCCATTTCCCCCTTTTGCACAGAGCGCCAATGGTTCCTCTCACCGTGGAGTAAAAAGTGTCGTTTCCCTTTTTCCTTTGATAAAAACCTAGGTCGGTGCACCTATCCTTTTTACCAAGAGTGTCGATGGTAAAAAAATAGGAAAAAAGAAGGTTCTGGAAGCTTCCATGTGGAAACCCCCTGTTAGAATTTCATCATTAAGCTAGCATTATATTAGGATCTTTAACTGAGAGAATAACAAGCACATCAATCAAACATAAGAGACAATGAACACAGTGTTTATCCTCTAGGAAACCATAAATGGTGAAAACCCCGCAACTTCCTCAGAGATAGAATCAGCACCAAAAGTAGAACCCAAAATAGTAAGTGATCTCTCGACAGCAGTAACCTTCTTTCTATCTAGCCCCAGTGTCTTCTCCTTTCTGAACTATGCACTACACTTGAGTGTGTATGACTTGTGTGTTAAATAGAGATTTTAGCTCTCTATTTATACTAATCCCGACATGACTAAAGCCCTACTGGGGCCGACCTCACTAGGAGATTCTAATAACCATAGTGCCCTAAAACTGCGGGGACTTTAACCCATAGACAATAGGAGGGTTGCCCACAATGACTTGACATGACTTATTTACATTATAGAATTTCCCGATAGGAACATCGTGGCATGAAATAACCCAAGTACATCCTGGAATAAACATTAGGTTACAATATATAAGAAATACAAGTGAAATACATTCCAAAGTTACATATACATCAACACTCCCTCTTAACTAGGAAGGTATTCTTTCGACACAATTTTCAGCACAAGTCTTCTTCTTTGTATCTTCTGGATCATCATCGAGTCCTTGTCATTTTCAAGTTTTCTTCATATTCAAGTCATCTTCATCTTCAAGTCATATTCATCTACAAGTCATTGGATTTGGATCATCACTGGATCTGGATCATCACTGCTGGATCATCACTGCTGGATCATCATCACTCGATCTGGATCATCATTGGTCATCATCACGAGTGCTATCTATTGATTCTTCTCGTCATAGGAACCTATATAGAGCCAGTCCTTTTTCATACTGGATGTATCATCATGGAGCTAGTCCTTTTTCATACTAAATGTGGCATCATAGAGCTAGTCATTTTTCATACTAGATGTGGCATCACAGAGCTAGTCCTTTTTCATACCAGATGTGGAACCTACTCATAGATAGTCCTTTTTCATACTAGATGAGTCTTCATAGAGCTATTCCTCTTTCATACTAGATGTGGCATCATAGAGCTGGTCCTTTTTCATCCCAGATGTGGGACCTACTTAGAGCTAGTCCTTTTTCATACTAGATGAGTCTTCACAGAGCTATTCTTTTTTCATACTAGACGTGGCATCACAGAGCTGGTCCTTTTTCATACCAGATGTGGGACCTACCCAGAGCTAGTCCTTTTTCATACTAGATGAGTCTTCATAGAGCTAGTTTTTTTTCATACTAAATGTGGCATCACAGAGCTAGTCCTTTTTCATACCAGATGTGGGACCTACTCAGAGCTAGTCCTTATTCATACTAGATGAGTCTTCACAGAGCTAGTCCTTTTTCATACTATATGTGGCATCACAGAGCTGGTCCTTTTTCATACCAGACGTGGGACCTACTCAGAGCTAGTCCTTTTTCATATTAGATGATTCTTCACAGAGCTAGTCCTTTTTCATACTAGATGTGGCATCACAGAGCTGGTCCTTTTTCATACCAGATGTGGGACCTACTCAAAGCTAGTCCTTTTTCATACTAGACGAGTCTTCACAGAGCCAACCATTTTTCATGTTGGATGTGGGATCATCACATACACCTGGCAATGGAAGGAACCAATCCTCTCACCATGTCACATCTCTTACCTCCCACCATGAAAGGAACCAATCCTCTCACCATGTCGGAAGGGAAAAACACTCATATCTGACCATGGAAGGAACCAATCCTCTCACCATGTCAAAATGGCACAGTACAGACACATCACTTCCTCTTGGGAGGAATCTCAATCTAGAGAACACCAAGCTTCTCCCTAAAGTACTCAAACTTCACCCTAGCCAATGGCTTAGTCAACACATCAGCTATCTGTTCATCTGTCACAACATACTGGAGTTTCACTATTCCTCTCTACACCATATCCCTAATATAGTGATATTTGATCTCGATATGCTTCAACTTGTCATGAAATATTTAATTCTCTAACAACTTTACAAAACTTTGGTTGTCACAATATATAAAAGTAGCATCTAACTGGAGATCAAATAAATAAGACAATAGCTTCCTCAGCCATACTGCCTCACAACTAGCTGAACAGGCTGCAACATACTCTGCTTCAGCTATACTTAGTGCCACATAGGATTGCTTCCTACTAAACCATGAGATCACTCCTCATCCCATACTGAAGCAACACCCTTAAGTTCTCTTCCTATCGATGGCACTGCATGCCCAATCTGAATCAACATAACCTTCCAAGTTAATCCTTTGATCAGTATTATACTTGAGCCCATAATCAACCATACCTTTTAGGTACCTTAGAATATGCTTTGCAGTAGTCAAGTCAACATGTCTCAGATCTATCAATTATTGGCTCAAGGTGTTCATAGCAAAGTAAATATCTAGTCTTGTTTTCATCAGGTACATCAAGGACCCAATCATCTGATGATACATCATGGCATAAACTATCTATGATGAAGCATCACTCAATAGCTTCAAGTTTGATTCCATAGGTGGTTTTAATGCCTTGTAGTCCATCATCCCAAATCTCTTCAGGATCTCTACTGCATACTTCCCTTGTCCAAGGAAGATTCCATCTGTAGTTTGCCACACCTCCATACCTAGAAAATAATGCATCATACCCAAGTCCTTCATTTCAAACTCGGCAGCAAGCTTTCTCTTCATATAATCAATCAACCCATCCCTACCTGTCACAAACAAATCATATACATACAGTAGAAGCATCACTGGGTTGTCTTCTTCAACCTTGTAGTAAAGGTTGGAATCTGCTTTACTCTTGATAAATCCCAAACTGGATAGAAAGTGGTCAATTCTGTTGTACCATGTCCTGGGTTCCTGTTTCAAAATGTATAGGGATTTATTCAATCTACACACATGACACTCCCTGTCATGAGTCTCAAAACTGAGTGGATGCTCCACATACACTTCCTCTTCTACTACACCATTCAAGAAAGTAGTCTTGACATCGATTTGGTGTATCTTCCATTTCATCATTGCAGCCAGAGAAAGTACCAATCTAATGGAAGTGTATCTGGCTATAGGTGCAAAGGTTTCTTCATAGTCTATTCCTTCTTTCTGTGAGAAACCACGAGCAACAAATCTTGCTTTATATTTTTCTATGCTACCATCTGTAGCATTCTTGATCTTTTAGATCCATCTGGAAGTTACAACTGACTTCCCTTCTGGTCTTGGGATGACATCTAAAGCATCATTCTTCATGATCGATTGAAACTCTTTGATCATCGCATCCTTCCATTCTTTCCATTCTATCGCTTCTTGATATTTGGAAGGTTGTTTATCAATAAAATCACATAGTAAAGCAACATAACTGGAACAAGATCTAGTCCTCTTTCTTTCTTTGAGATTCTCTTCTGGAACCCCATATCTTTTCACACCTTGGATAATCTCTTGTACCCAAGAAGGTTTCCTATTGTGAGGATTCTTCTCCTGTGGTGGATCTACATGTCTTTGTGGTTTTTCAAATTCTTGATATTCTTCTTGAGTTTCATCATTCATGATTGTATCATGAATTCTGGGAGCTTCTGCTTCTTCAGGTGCTTCAACAGGTTTCTTTCTGGATTTGATGTAGGATGAATCTTTGTCAAATGTTACATCCCTACTAATGTCAATCTTTTTGAACCCTGGGAAGTATATTATGTAAGCCTTTGATCTTTCAGAGTATCCCACAAATATACCCTTCATTCCTGAAGGATCTAATTTTGTTCTCTTCTATTTTGGAATGTGTATGTACACAAGACAACCAAATATTCTGAGATGGCTAACTTCTGGTTTCTTACCAAAGAATACTTCTTCAGGAGTCTTTTTCTTGAGTACTCTGTGCAGAGTATAGTTCTGTACATACACTGTTGTTCTGGATGCTTCTTCCCAAAGATGCATAGGAATATATTGATCATGAAGAATAGCTCTTGCAACTTCCATGATGGTTCTATTCTTCCTTTTTGCAATTCTGTTTTGTTGTGGATTATAAGGGGTGGACAACTCCCTCTTAATCCTTGAGTCTTTACATAGTTCTTTGAACTTATTTGAAGTGAATTCTGCACCATTGTCTGATCGAAAAGTATTGATATTCTTTTCAGTGTGGTTCTCGATCAAGGCTTTGAATTACATGAACTTGCTGAACACTTCATATTTATTCTTCATGAAGTAAATCCATGTCTTCCTAGAAAAGTCATCAATAAAAGAAACATAGTACACATACCCGCTTAGTGAGCTTGATGACATTGGTCCGCATACATCGGAGTGGATGATTTCCAAGATTCCTTTTGCTTTTCTCTCACTACTTGGAAATGTATTCTTTGTGTTCTTTCCTTCTGCACATCCTTTGCAGACCCCTTCATGTTTTGCTTGTATTTCTGGAATACATTCAACATCTTTTCTTGCAAGTGGTATTTCTCTGTAATGCACATGTGCAAGCCTTCTATGCCAAAGTTCATTTGGTTCTACTATGTCATGAACCAAAGCTTGATTTGGTTGGCCCTTCAACTTGTATATACCTCCTTCTTGTTCTCCAATAACTATTGCATCGTCAAAAGTCTTTCCCTTTGGCCACCTACAAAACAAACCCTCATTCCTTTTGCATCTAATGTAGATATGGAGAGGAGGTTCTTCTTTAGTCCTGGAACAAATAATACATTCTTCATCTTTAAAGACTTTCTAGAATCTAGTTTATAGGAGGATTCACCGCTACCTTTTATTGGATACTGGTAGTCATCCCCAAGTTTTACCTTGTGAGGTGACTCGTGTTAAGATAGCTTCACAAATGATTTTTTGAATCCCATCATGTGCTTGGAAGCACCACTATCTATGAGCCAATCATTGCTTCCATGTGAAACAGTTCCCATGAGAGTAGAGATCCGTACATATTCTTCCTCACTTGAAGAATCATCACTTTCTTGTCTGATTCTATTTGTAGAAGGTTCATCATCCTTTGCAACATGAGCATGATGTCTTCTCTTGTTTCCTTTCTTCTTTAGGTTTCTTCTGTTAGGCCATAATTTGGATATGTGGCCTTTCTCATCACATGTGTAACATCTAATAGTAGTCAGATCTTTTCTAGAGTGTGAAATATTACCTTTGGAGTGATGATGGCTCCTTCTGGTTTTCTTGGAGTGAACTATGAGAGCTTGATCTTCACTTCCCATCTTCTCTTCTCGAGCTACTATCTAAGCTTATTATTCAGAGAATTCTTCCAACAGTCTACTAAACTTGACTAATTTCTTTCTAGCACAGATCCCTTGAATGAAAGAGTCCCATGATCTAGGGAGACCATTCAAGGTTGTCATCACAATCTTTGCATTTTCCACTTCTTCATCTACTGCTTCCAGCTGATCCTTGATCTGAGAAACCCTTGTAAAGTAAGACTTAATAGTCTTAGCATTCTGGATCTTCACATTCTTCAATTGGTTTCTCAGAGTCATCTTCCTATTTATGTTCTTCCATTTAAACAATTTGGTTAGGGCATGAAACATAAGTTTAGGTGTCTTGAGGGAGGACACATATGGTATGAGGTGATCCTTGATAGAATAAGCAATGATTCTCTTCACCATAACCAACTTCTTCTTATGCAAGGCCTTAGCCTCATCTCCCCCTGGAACTGGAACCTCCTCATTTATATAGGAGTCCAACTCATTTTCTTTTAGGACCAGGGAGATCCTATACTTCCAGGCTCTAAAGTTATCAGCTCCCTCAAGCTTTTCATCAAGCTTGGTATGATGAGACATCTTAAACTGGGAACCTCAAATGGAAATACAAAATATTTAGATATTACCACATTAAGATGTCGGATCTATATTTGGAGCTGAAATCCTGTAGTGCTGGTTCAGTAGAAAATTAGGGTTTTTATTTTCCGAAGTTTTGTCCAACCAAATTCTTTGAATTTGATCCCTAACTTCGATTTTGGGGAGGAGATCAATCTAGGCCTGGGCTCACTGAAAAAAAAATTCTTCTGTGAAAAGCCCTAATTTCCGGCAGTAGTGTCAAGTCCAAAATTGAAAAACCTCAGAATTGGATTCTGCTTCGACAGAAAGATGTGCCCTAAGGAGGAGAGTTATTCCACCTTAATTTTTCTGAAAATATATGGAGGAAGGTCCACAAACTAGGAATCCCTAGTTCCTGTAGATACACATTGTCTTCTTCTCAGGTTAGCTCTAATACCATGTTAGAATTTCATCATTAAATAAGCATTATATTAGCATCTTTAACTGAGAGAATAACAAGCACATCAATCAAACACAAGAGACAATCAACACAGTGTTTATCCTTGGAAAAACCATAAAGGGTGAAAACCCCACAACTTCCTCAGAGATAGAATCAACACCAAAAGTGGAACCCAAAACAATAAGTGATCTCCCGACAGCAGTAACCTTCTTTCTATCTATCCCCAGTGTCTTCTCCTTCCTCAACTATGCACTACACTTGAGTGTGTATGAGTTGTGTGTTAAATAGAGAGTCCAACTCTCTATTTATACTAATCTTGACATGACTAAAACCCTATTAGGGCCTACCTCACTAGGAGAGTCTAATAACCCTAGTGCCCCAGAACTACGGGGACTTTAACCCTTAGACAATAGGAGGGTTACCCACAATGACTTGACATGACTTGTTTACATTATAGACTTTCCCAATAGGAGCATCGAGGCATGGCATAACTCAAGTACATCCTGAAATAAACATTGGGTTACAATATATAATAAATACAAGTGAAATACATTTCAAAGTTACATATACATCAACACCCCCATGGAGTCAGTTCCTACATGCTTGGGAGAGGTGGAATTCGCCTCCCTCGCCTATAGGGATCACATTTTCTCCTTTTCCCCAAGTCAATCTCATGGTTATGGGCCTATAAATGAAGCCTTCATGATATGAGTGAGGGAAGCCAAGAAAAGTACCCTTATGTTGTTGGATTGAAGTCTAAATTATAGGAAAAGTAGAGCTAGCTTGTGTGTGGAGATATATTCATAGTCATAGAGGATTGTAGATGTTCTTGTAGAGATCGAAGCCATCGACATTAAGGATTTTTGGTTGTACTTCTATCTCTTTCATAATTAATACAAATACATTCCCCTTTCTTATATTTGATGTATTGATTTTAATTAGATATTCTCAGACTCCTTGATCACTGATATAAATAATCAATCTATCATGATGGTCTCATCTTGTTTGTAAGAGGTTTTGGAGAAAAGACAAAGAGATATAGGGTTGAGGTATATTGTGATTCATGTTATTTAATTTGATTGTTTAAAGGAAGTATATGTTGTTGTGTCTTTTTATGTGCTTGTGACTTACAGTGCGGAGGAGCAAACAATGTCCTCACTAATTCAGAATTCCTGATAACAAAATTGGTGACCATACTGGGGAAGATCCAGTCATATTTGGTGTAGATCCAGTCATATCTACAAGCTTCAGTAACCATTCCATATGTGAAGGTAATTCTCTCTCCTTTTAGTCATTTTAGTTAACAAGGTAAGCCATTCATGTTACTTTTCTGATTATTGCCTTTTTTTCTAAGTGGTTTTCACTCTTTTCGTCCAACTTATTCTTTTCTAGTTTCTTTTGCAGCCCTTTGGCCTTCTAGTCTACTGTTTGAGCGACGCACCTCTCTTTGGTTGACAGAGCTCTGATCTCCCTAGATCACCTCTTGTCTTTTTCTCGAGTGCACCGATAGGGCCTTTTTACAGAATTGACAGAGTGCCGATGGTGCCAATGTGCAAAAGGTAGAAAGCATCGATCTGACTTATGACTCTCTGGTGCAAACCTCTTCAGTGCACTGAGGAAGGCCTTTAAAACTGGCTATAAAATGTTTTTTAATTTTCCTTGAAAAAAGTTATTTTCAAACTTGTTTAGACTGCTTGTCTCT
>LPNX010037818.1:0-20898 GCA_001517045.1 Pseudotsuga menziesii | reverse complement strand
AACCACACCCTCTCATGTTACTTATTCTAAACTAAATGTGATTCAATCCCATGAATCTTCCCGTGGAAAGAAGAAAAGGAAAAAATAAATCGAAAAAACTTGATAACCAACAGGAGGGTAATAAAACATAGAATTCAGATGCCGATTCAAAAAATAAAAGAAAGGTAAAATATCCTTCTTTAATCTGTGGGGGATAGCATTTCACTAGGGAATTTCCTCATCGAGAGGAAGTCAGTAAATTTTTGAAAACTTCACCCACCCCTATAGTTCTTAAAGATACTTTCCCCACCCAACAACAATTAATCAATAATCAATCATTACATGGGTCATCTTCGTCTACTGATGAAGTTAGAGTGATGTCTAGAGAAACAGTTAACTTAAACAGAATATCACATAGCTATGACCCTCCTCTGGAAAAGAAATCTGATCAAGTTCCACCTAAAAAACCTTCAGCTTCCACACCTCCTCCTAGTAATGGTCTTCACATTGAAAAATCCATTCTATAAGCAATTTTTTGCCCACCCAAGGGTACTCTTCGTAAGTCCATTATCAACCCTAATGCACGTGCTACCCAATATTATAAGATATTAGAAGATTTGGTTCAAGAACCCTATTTTATGTCAGGGTTATAAGTACTCCAAACCTATCCCACCCAACGAAAAATCTTGTTTACTACACTTGGATCTATGGATCCTGAAAACAGTAACGTCATCACTTTCAAACTGGATGATTTTAAAACTTGGCTCTCACACCAATTGGATTTTCAGATATCCACTAAAATTGTTGGGAATGCCATTCATCATACTGTTTTTTATGAGGGAGCCTCTACATCAGTCATGTCTTTATCTTATTGGAGAGCCATCAGTTCTCCTGAAATCAACCATTCACCTACCATCCTTAAGGATTTCAATGGTCACGGATTTCAACATTATGAATTACTACCTACCATCCATGTTGAACTGGGGGAAAATTCAGTTTCCATTCACATTGAAGTCATTGACACTTCTTTGGACTATAACCTACTCCTAGGTTGTAATTGGTTTTATGCTATCCAAGCTGTAGCATCGACCATATTTCGGATCGTTTAGTTCCCATTTCAAGGTAGGATTGTCACTATAGAATAGTTAGATTTCATCACACCAGTTGCTATCACCAATGATGCAAATAGTGCTCCGCTTCTGAATACCCCATAGTATCAAGACATAGGAGTAGGCCTTATCAAAGACTCATCGATCATGGGAGTCTTTCCATTATCTAATCCTCCTCCTACTTCACAAAATGCATCTATTAATATGATTTCTTACACTTTTATAAACAAAGGAAAATCAATTGTTGACGAATCAACATCTCTTAACCCTTTTGAAGAATTTTATCACGCTATCCAATCCACCAATGATTCTTCCATCAATGACCATTTATTGGTGGCTTCAGATTGTTATCACCTACCATATTGGCTTGACAACCCCACCCCATATCTATATTATCTTTCACATACACTTCCCATAGATGAATCCATTATGGAAGTCATGTCAATAGACGAGATGCCTCGGAAACACCATCATCATCAATCTTGTTTCCTTCCCCCTTGCCATATGGTAGAAGAACAATTTTCCCTAGCTATTTCATCTGATATAAGCGCAGATCCTCAGTTGGGGTGTTGAGTCTAAAGGAAATTTATGTAATATTAAAAAATCCATGCCCGTGGACATATCAGTCAAACTAGACATTTTAGAGAACATTTATATAGGCCAGAATTCTTCACCTTCTGAGGTTCAATCATATATAGCCTTGTTTAATTAATTTTGAGATGTTTTTGCTTGGACATGCGAGGAAATACTAGGTATTGATCCCTCCATCGTTGTTCACGAGATCAAAACCTATCCTAATGCCAAACCCGTTCACCAGAAACTATGACAAGTTCATCCACAAAAAGCAGCAGCCATTAAAGAAGAAGTTGAAAAACTTATGAAGGATAGTTTTTTTTTCCCCGTACCTTTAAATGAATGGGTATCCAACATAGCCCATGTGAACAAAAAGCAGGGCACTATTAGGGTCTATATCGAATTTAGATATTTGAATAGGGCTTGTCCAAAAGACAATTTCCCTACTCCCTATATCGGTCAAATAATCGACAACTGTGTCGAAAGCGTTATTTTTTCCTTCATGGATGGATTCTCCAGCTACAATTAGTTTGATAATCTCCCGTTTGACCAACATAATACGGAATTTATTTTCTCATGGGGAACCTTTTCCTACCACGGATTTCCTTTTGGTTTGAAAAACACTAGCGTGACATTCCAACATGCCATGTCATATGCTTTTCATGACATCAAACATGTTGTGGAACCTTATCTTGACAACCTCCCCACTTATTCCAAGCAGTGGGATATCCATGTCGATCATTTGGGAGCTATTTTTCTCAGGTGTCAGCATTTCAATATTCATCTGAATCCCCATAAATGTGTTTTTTGTGTAGAAAATGACCGACTCCTCGGATTCATTATTTCTAAAGATGGAATCCGTATTTATCCCTTGAAGATTGAAGCTATTTTTTCCCTACCTTCCCCAATGAACATAACCAAAATCCATAGTTTGCAAGGGAAGGAAAATTTTTGACATCATTTCATCTGCAATTACATAGAAAGGACACATGGTTTCATGAGGTTGCTTAAAAAGGATACACCTTTTGTCTTGGATTATTTCACGCAACATGCATTTGAAAATCTAAAGCATGCACTTACCCATGCACCAGTCTTGCAACCACCCAATTATACTAAGGATTATTCCTTGTATGTGGTCACTTCCTTGTCTACCATAGACATGGTCATTGTCCAAACAGATGAATACGATTAGGAACATGTGATCTACTATGCCAGTAAGAGTCTCTTAGATTCTAAAACTTGATATTCACATGTGGAGAAACTTGCTCTAGGCATGGTCATCGCAGTCCAGACGTTCCATCATTATATCTTCCTCCACACCACCATTGTCTACGCTGACTATAACCCCATGTACTACGTACTAACACATCAAGTGCTTGGGGGGACATACTCACGATGTATTGTCATTCTGTAGGAATTTGAGTTGGATTTTGTGAAAAGTACTTCCAAGAAGTCTCTTGTTATTGTAGATCTCATAAGTGACCTTCCCCGTATTATGGAGAATATAGAGCCCATTGATTCATTACTCAATGAATCATTGTTTCTCATTAGTATGACTAAACTTTGTTATGGAGACATCATTTTATATGTCCAGAAATTATGATATTGGCCCACCGCTTCTCGTGATGAACATCATCAAATTTACCACTAGGACAAAAGATATTTTATATTGAATGATACCCTATACCGCCATGGTGTTGACACCATATTATAGCGTTTTCTTACACATGAAGAGGCTGAGATCGTTTTAAATGATTTCCATGCTGGAGCTTGTGGCGGTCACCTATCTAGGTTGCCTACTTCCTAGAAAATATTGCATGTAGGGTATTTCTGGCCCTCTATTTTCAAAGATTGCATTGAAACAATCAAGAAATACCCACCATGTCAAATGTTCACTACAAAGAAACACACCCATCCAGCTCTACTGCATCCCGTTGTAGTCATTGGCCCCTTTTCAAAATGGGGCATAGACTTCATGTATTGTAGACCTACCTCAACCGAGAGGCATGGCTACATTATTATGGCTGTGGATTATTTTACAAAATGGGTTGAGGTTATGCCCACATATGTTGAATACAGGAAGAAATCTGTACTATTGTTATTCAACCATATCATTGCTAGATTCAGGATCTCTAGGGCCATCGTGACCGATCATGGATCACATTTTCAAAACAAAATGATGGCAGAGATAAGCACCAAATTAGGGTTTCTTCATGACAACTCTACACCTTACTATCCTCAGGCCAATGGTCAAGTTGAAGCTATAAACAAAGTATTAAAAACAATTCTTCAATGGATGGTAGGGAAGGCCAAGTCAAACCGGCATTTGCAACTATTCACTGCACTCTAGGCCTATAGGACTACTGTAAAAAATTCCACTGGTTTTACGTCATTATAGATATTATACAGGATGGAAGCAACCCTCCCGATAGAATGTCAGATCCCCTCTTTAAAAATTGTTGTAGAACTGTTACCCAACACTACCATAAACGAAGAAAGATTCATGTATCTAAACAAACTTGACGAAACTTGACACAATGTTGCCTTAGCGAATGAGGCACATAAACAATGAATGAAAGTTCAATATGACAAGATTGTTCAACCCCATTCCTTCAATGAAGGAGACATGGTCTTGACTTATGACCAGAATCATGACAAGCTGGGGGTAGGAAAATTTGAGTCTATGCGGCATGGGCCTTATATTGTCAGTCGTGTTTTAGAGAAATGGGCATATGAGTTGGTTGATTACGATGGGACACCTTTGGGAGAGCCCCAAAATGGTCTCTACCTCGAAATATACTATGCATAGGTTATCTAGCATGGGGTCTTTGTAAATATTGTTTATAGTTTGTTGTGTGTCTTAGGTTTGAAAAGTGTGTCTTTTGTGTGATTTTAAATGTATTTTCATAAAACCCTACTTATGTATGTCTTTTTCTCTGATGGACAGATGACTACTTTTACGGGTTTTGCTAACGGTGCTAATCGATATATGCTTAACCTTGCATCAACACCCTGGTTACTGTACTCTCCTACAAGTGATTTGGTGAATTCAGGGGGTTTTCTTTTAGGTCCCTCCACCAACAATCTAGCGGAATACCAAGCCGTGATTGGATTGTTGACAGAATCCCTAGCTAATGATGTAAGGGATATTAGGGTTTACCTAGACTCTGAACTAGTTTTTCAACAACTTACCTGGTTCTACACCGTCTGACATCCCCTACTTCTTCATACATTCCAAAGAGTTAGGTTGTTAGAAAGGTATTTTGAGTAGTTTACATATCAACACATTTCGAGACATCTAAACATTGTGGTAGATTCCCTAACTAATTATGTCTTAGACCAGTACATTGCTCATATTTAAAAATTCCATTTGAAACATAAACAACATATATGTAAATTCATAAGTAGATAATCATTTCACACATCACATTTTTCACACACACAATTGTAAATATAAAAAAATTCATATATATATAATAACTATATCATTGAGATACAAAAATGGGCTGAAGCATCTAGCTTTCAGTGCCCTCATAGTTTAGGACTATAAAAACTTTGGAATACACATATACATAGGGAAAAATATGAAGCTTCGAAGATTTCAATAGAACATATACAAAAAGTGAATATCAAAGCGGAGTAATCCTCGTCCTGGTGATGCTGATGATAGCACGCGATAGCTTGAGCCACTCTATGGAGTAGACTATAAAATCATCCAGAGATGCATGTAGTATGGCACTGATAATTCCTAGGGACCTTGTCAGTGTTATATTTTTATCAATTTAGACAGTATTGTCTTAGGATCTTATCTAAGAGAATAACATGCACAGCAATCAAACACAAGAGACAATAGACACAAAGATTTTCCTTGGGGAAATCATAAAGGAGAAAATCCTTCTATTTCCTTAGAGATAGAATAAGCACCAATGGCAACAGTAAAACCCAATTATGGTAAGATGATCTCCGACATTTGTTCTCTCTCTTATCCCAGCTCCTTCTCTCTCACTCATGCGCTACAACTGAGTGTGAGTGAATGTGTGATAAATAGAGAGGCTCAGCTCTATTTATAATTGTTTTCGACTTAACATTAACTCACTAGGGATGAATTCTGTAGGAGAGTCTAATAACCCTAGTGCCCCACAACTATGGTGACTTTAACCCTTGATCAATAAGGAGGGTTACCCTCTATGACTTTACATGACTTGTTTACATTACTGATTCTCCCGATAGGAACATTGGGGTATGAAATGACTCAATTACATTACTAATACTTCCCAATAGGAACATCGGGGTACAATACATAAGATATATAAGTGAATAAATCCTAAAGTTACAAATACATCAACACTCCCTCTTAACTAGGAAGGTATTCTCTTAACATAATTCATCCATACAAGTCTTCTTCTCTGGATCAAGTTTGGATAATTACTAGATCATCACCAAAGCTGGATCATCACTGGATCATCACCAAAGTTGGATCATCACTGGATCATCATCATCACTACTTCTGCTATCTCGATCAATTTGTGTTATCTCTCAATTCTACTCGTCATAGGAATTTCTATAGATCCAACCCTTTTTCATGCTGGTTGTAGGCCTAGCCTCCATGTAGGTATTCATATTCTTCAACACTTATATCTGACCATGGGAGGAACACATCCATCAACCATGTTAGAAAGGCTCTCCCAGCACTCACATTTGACCATGGGAGGAACACATCCAACAACCATGTCAGAAAGGCCCAAAACTTACTTCTGACCATGGAAGGAACACATCCAACAACCATGTCAAAAAGGATCTATAGTTACATCTGACCATGGGAGGAACACATCCAACAACCATGTCATAAAGGATATGCACTTACATCTGACCATGGGAGGAACACATAGAACAACCATGTCAAAAAGGATCTGCACTTACATCTGGCCATGGAAGGAACACATCCAAGAAATATGTCATAAAGGATCTACACTTACATCTAACCATGGGAGAAACACATCCAAAAACCATGTTAGAAAGGCACACAGACTCATCACTTCCCCTTGGAGGGAACCTCGATCTAGAGAACACCAAGATTCTCCCTGAAGTGCTCAAACTTCACTCTAGCTAATGGTTTGGTCAACACATCAGCTATCTACTCATCCGTCGAAACATACTAGAGCTTCACTACTCCTCTTTGCACCATATCCCTGATATAGTGATATTTGATCTTGATATGGTTTGACTTGTCATGGAACACCGGGTTATCAAAAAAATTCACACAACTCTGGTTGTCGCAATATATACAAGTAGCATCCAACTGGAGATCAAATAAATCAGATAGTAGCTTCCTAAGCCACACTGCCTCACAACAAGCTGGACAAGCTGCGACATAATCTGCTTCGGTTGTACTCAATGCCATGCAGGATTGCTTCCTACTAAAACAAGGGATCACACCTGATCCCATACTGAAGCAACACCCCAAAGTGCTCTTTCTATTGATGGCACTTCCTGCCCAATGTGAATCCACATAACCTTCTAGGTTAATCTTCTAATTTTCCTCATACTTGAGCCCATAATCAATGGTACCCTTCAAGTACCTCAGAATATGCTTTGCAACAATGAGATGAACATGTCTCAGATATCTCAGGAACTGGCTCAATTTGTTCATAGCAAAGAAAATGTATGGTCTTGTATTTCTCGGGTACATCAAGGACCCAATCATCTGACGATACATTGAAGCATCAACCGACTCTGAGGAAGCATCACTCAATAGATTTAGGTTCGATGCCATAGGTGTGGTTATGGCCCTACAGTCCATCATCTTGAGCCTCTTCAGGATCTCTACTGCATACTTCCCTTTTCCCAGGGAGATTCCATCTGCATTCTGCCACACCTCCATGACTAGAAAATAGTGCATCATGCCCAAGTCCTTCATCTTGAACTCGACATTAAGCTTCCTCTTCATATCATCAATTAACCCATCCTTACCTGTTACAAATAGATCATCTACATACAATAGGAGTATCACTGGGTTGCCTTCTTCAACCTTGTAGTAAAGTTTGGAATCCGTTTTTCTCTTGGTAAATCCCAAACTATTCAGGAAGCTATCAATTCTATCGTACCATGTCTTGGGTGCCTATTTCAAACCATACAGGGATTTCTTCAATTTAGACACATGAGTCTCCCTGTCATGTGTCTTAAAACCGATTGGTTTCTCCACATACACTTCCTCTTCTACTACACCATTCAAGAAAGCAGTCTTGACATCCATTTGGTGTATCTCTCATTTCATCACTGCAGCTAGAGCAAGTACCGATCTGATGGAAGTGTATCTGGATATAGGTGCAAAGGTCTCTTCATAATCTATTCCTTCTTTCTGGGAGAAGCCACAAGCCACAAATATTTCTTTATATTTCTCTATGCTGCCATCTGCAACATGCTTGATCTTATAGATTCACTTGGAAGTCACAACAGACTACCCCTCTAGTCTTGGGACAACATCCTAGGAATCATTCTTCATGATTGATTAGTACTCCTCGATCATATCATCCTTCCATTCTTTATTCTCTATCACTTATTCATAGTTGGAAGGTTATTTATCAATGATGTCACATAATAGGGCTACATATTCAGAGTAGGACCTAGTTCTCTTCCTCTCTCTGTGCATTTCTTCTGAAGCCCCATATCTTTCTGCAACTTATATAGATTCTCATACCTATGTAGGTTTCCTCTTGTGAGGATTATTCTCCTGGGGTGGGTCTACAGGTTCCTGGGGTTCTTCTATTTATTGATCTTCTTCTTGAGTTGCATCATTCATATTTGTATCTTGAATTATGGGTACTTTTGTTTCTTCAAGTTCTTTAGCAAGTCTTGTTATACCAAAATCTTGTCACCATCATGTGATAAGACATTTGACATACCTACTTGCCATGAATCCTAGCTTTTGGAGTGGAAACTAAATGGTTTTTCATCAATCTGTCATACAAATTCCCAGCACCACACATGCCCCTTTATCCAGCAGAGGTACCCTTTCTCACACCTCCTTTCATCGGTTGTCCACAAGTAGTGCCACCGCCCATTTCCCGTGGTCCATAGGCGGTTATTACCAGAACCGCTCTGTCATAGAAGGAGAAGCATGGTACCTTGGGTAAAAAGGGAAAAAGAGAAGCTTCTCAAGGCTTCTATATGATAAGACTCGAGATATACCTTATCCCTACTGTTGTGGGTTGGTTGAGTTCGAGATCCCTAATCCTATGCTCTTAGAGGCCGCCTCACCCACTAATTTCTCAACCATCTCTATCCATTAAATCCCTATAAATATGAGCTCATATCCATGGTTGAGGAGAGAAAATGGAAGGTATTGTTATGCTGTTGGATTGATTCTTGGCCCAATATCATTTGGAGAGAGCATAGAGAGCTAGAGTCGAAGCTTTTGGAGATGAAGAGTTAGTTTCATGGAGATGCATGTCAACACTAAGGCTTGGTTGTAAACTTCTTCATATTTCTAATGCAAGTTGATTTTTGTCCCACATATGATGTTGTTGTTGTGATTTCACATATATATGTTGCTAGATTCCTTAGTCACTAGCATATATTAGTAGATCATATTATGGTTGCTTTGATTCATTTCGTGTTGAGATTTTTGTAGGCACGTAGGTGAACTGTCAAAGCCTTGTATTCCATATATATACAACATCTAGGGAGAGTCTTCAACCTTTTTCCTCTATTTGTTCTAGATCTAATCCATTCAGACCAGTGGAACACCTTGTTGTCCGCAGGAGGTGAAATATTCTAGCTAACAAATTTGGCGACTCCACTGGGGAATGAATTAGTGTATCAGTTGTTCTCATCTTCCTTGGTCTGCAACTCTTGTGTGAATCCAGGCTCCTTCTTCAACTTTCTTCAGTCATATCTACTCTCTGGATGACTCCGTTTGTGTTTGAAACCTCCAGATCTATTCAGATCTAAGTTATTTCGATTCTTTATGCTCTGTTTCCATACTCAATTCAGCAGTGTTTACCTTGATCTATCCTTTTTCTGATTGGATCCTTTGTTCTAATTTTGTTTTGGATTTTTACAGGGAACCACACATGTTCTATTGGAAAGGAGTGGTGCCACCACCTGATTCTAGTTAGCCATATATGGTACCACCACCTAAATCTAGTGAGCAAGAAGTGGTTCTACCTCAAAACCTCTTGTCAGCAGCTTCATCTGTGCGGTGCCAGGTAGGCCCTATTCCAGACTCTGTGTTTTGATTCTTGGTGTGTTTTTGGATTACTTTTTGATGAAAATGAAGTGTAATTTTGAAAAAAAATGCTCCCTCATGGTCGGGAGGGGGCATGAATTGTGTATTATGCAGTCGCTCTGAGTGTTATATTCCCTTTGCATTCAAAGAGAGTTTATGTTTCTTGCATTGGATTTTGCATTATTTTCTTTGCTTGAAACCTCTTGCTCTTTTATGTAGATATTATTCATTGGAATTGGAGATATACATTTCATTTTCATGAGTAGGTTTTGGTTTGCTTTGGACTTGGAATGCATGAGTGATCCATATTGTTTTGATTCTTTCTTTCCTTGGGGTAATTCTTGTTTCCTTTTGCATACTGATTTTTTCAGTGCTTGGTAGGAAAGATTGGTTCTTCGTTTCCTTTTCTGTTTCAAAGAGAATTTTTAGTTTTCTCTCTCTTTTGCTTTATCCGCAAGCTTGTTGAATGATTTTATTCTTGTTTTGTGCATGATTGTTTGAAATTCTAGATTTTACTTTCATTGCGAAGAAATATATGTTTTCAGCTTTGCGTGCATTAGAGTTAGATTTGTTTGGAAACGTTAGTGAAATCATCTTTCCATTAATTTTTTATGCGTATTTTTCAAGCATGAAAAGATAGGAAACATTTCTAGATTATTTATGTTAAATGTTCTCTATATCTCTTTTTTATTTGCTTTGAAGATTGTTTGGGGTGCATTGATATCTTACTTTTCGTTTGAAAAGATAGAGTTGCATTTGTATTTGGGTGTGCATTTTTGGAAGAGAAGTAAATATGTCTCCCTCTCTTGGGTAGAATTTCATTGAAGAGAAAAACTTGCATTTCCATATAGATCAGTATGCATCTTCTTTAAATTCAAGTTTTCACTCCATGGTTCCACCTAAGCGCACAAGATAAAATTAACGGTAGTACTAGGGTTAAAACTTTTAGCAATTTAAGTGATAAGTTAGAGATGTGTTTGGGCATCATTAAGCATAGGAGATGTCGTTATTTGTCAGCATTACATCCCGGGACTCACGCGGTTCTTCCACATACCGTCGGTATATCGAACGGCCTTTCACATACCCTTGAGGTATATAGAAAGGTACTTCATGTACTCGATTGTATATCGGAAGGCCCCTTATGAACGGTTATGCATTAGACAACACTACTACCGATTTGAGCTCCCTCATACCTTGCATATATCGGGAGACCCTTTTAGGAATGCTCAAACTATCTGAGTTATCCTTTTGGCCTATCCTGTGAGATTCCTGACTATTATCCACTCCTTTCACATGTTTGCTTGCTGCATTTAGTTTGAGTAGTATTGGCTTGTGCCTGGTAGTTAGGGGGTTATTAGAGAGTTTAGAGATGGCATCCTCATCTAGGACTACCACTCAAGAGGTACCTTTCTAAGGTGTACCTTTTTTATTCTATCCAAGTGAAGGTATTGGTCCTCCCTTTATTGCCACTCTAAATCTTCCTGGATTAATTATAGGATTACCGGTCTGGCTTTTTAATCCGGTAATTCCTGTTACACCTAATGTCTCAAATGTCACCTATCCTCTTGGAGAGGATTGACCTCAACCTAATCCCTCTCCTTGTGAAAATTTAACCCAGGTGTTAGAACAATTACACTCACAAAAATTGCCAATTACACATGCAAATTACACACAAAGGAGACTGAATATGGAGTAGAACACTAATCTATATTGAATAAGTGTACAATAGAGAACCCTATGAATTCATAGGCTTCCATAATAAATAATTACATGAGATATTTGAATTCATAAGGATTCCATTCAAATTTGGTCAGAAGCAGGCTTACTAAATCTAAGCAAATCCCCCATAGGTGCATAAAGCAGTTTCCAAATCTGTCTACGAGCTCATGAATTGGAAAAATCAATTAGGAAAGCTAATAGATGACAGAAGTACAAATCATACATTCTTTTATTAGGATAAAATAATGGAGGATGATGAGGACAAAAAACAAGTTAACTTCACCTAGTCAAACTTTCCCAATTGCCTTGAAACTCAGCAAAAGCAGAAAAAGTAGACATGCACTAAGAAGGCCAGGAATAAATCAGATTTGATTCCAAGTGGTTTGCCAAGTTCTCCATTACTCGATTTTAGTAAGTTTGACCACTTTTGATATGTGGAGGACAACTTGCATAAGGTGGAATATGGAAACTAGGAAAATAAGACAAAAATTGGATTAATTAATGTCTAAGGTAGCTAACTATGGGTTGATTATTCTAACACCCCCCCCTAACCCTAACTTATGAGTAAAATATCAGAAAATTATAGGGCCTAGAAACAATTCTTAGTCACCCTTTACGTATTGCATGTCCATTTAACCAAGGAAAGAGGAAAAAACCCAGTGGGAAAAATCCTCCCTTAAACATGGACAGTAAAACAAAATTTGAAAATATTTTCATCACTCATGATTCTTAGCATGATCAACAATCCCTAGCAGTGATTTGATATTTCTGAATGTCTTCTCACAAAAATATTTGGTGAAGATATTTTCTACTTGTTCTGAAGATGAACAGAAGAGTAGGTGAATGGTGCCATCATGCACAAGTTGTTTGATGTAGTGCATATGGATCTTAATGTGTTTGGTTCTCTATCTCTAAACTAGATCATTGTAGATTTGAATGGTACTTTGATTATCACAATAGATAGTAGTTTAGTATTTTTATTCGAAGCCACACTCACCAAGTAACCCCTGCAACCATAAACATTGAGTTGCTGCATTTACAACTCCTCTGTGCTCTGCTTCTGTAGATGAGAGTGCAATGGCACATTGTTTCTTGCTTGAATAGCTGATTAGTCCTTCATCAAGTGTGAACACATATCCTGATGTTGAATTTTGATCTGTGTTTTCACCTACCCAATCACTGTCAGTAAACCCATTCAAATCAAGATCAGATTTAGCTTTGTAGAAGATCCCATGAGTCCTTGTTCCCTGAACAAAGTTAAGGATACTTTTGGCTGCTCTCCAATGGATCTCATGAGGCTGATCCATGTATCTTGAAGCCACACTTACTTCATAAGAAATATCAGGTCGAGTATGTGTAAGGTACAACAAACATCCAATCAGTTGCCTATATAGTGTATTGTTTACCATAGGTGAAGAATCAGCTTCTTCAAGATTAACTCCTGAAAGGAAGGGAGTCTTGCTTGGATTGCAATCCTTCATGTTGAATTTGTTTAGAAAATCCAAGGCATACTTTGACTGATGTACTTTTATTCCATTTTTGGTTTGAGCAATCTCAAGACCCAAGAACTGACTCAATAACCCCAAGTCTATCATTGAAAATGCATGGTTCATTGCATCCTTCAAGGAGGCAATTTCATCCTTTGAGCTTCCTGTAATGAGAAGGTCATCAACATACAAGAAAATAATCATTAATGAACCATGAATCAGATTCAAATATACATTAGGATCTAACTTGCATCGAACAAAATTCAATGATAGCAAAAAGCTGTCAATCTTGGCATACCAAGCCCTGGGGGCTTGCTTAAGCCCATACAATGATTTATTTAGCCTACACACAAGAGATGGATTAGTAGAAAATACTTGATGCTGCTGCATATAAATATCTTTAGTAATATCTCCATTTAGGAAAGAACACTTCACATCCATGTGATGTACCTCCCACTGCTTCGAAGCTACAATGGCTAAGGCTAGCCTGATGGAGTCCATATTTTCCACTGGTGCAAAGGTCCCATTGTATTCTATGCCATGTACCTGTGAGTAGCCCTTGGCTACCAATATATCCTTATATTTCAAAGTTGAACCATCAGCAGCAAATTTGGTTTTGTAAACCCACTTACACTGAACTAGCTTCCTCTCTTGGGGAAGATCAACCAGCTCCCAAGTGTTGTTCTTATGGAGTGAGCTGAACTCTTCTTTCATGGATGTTTGCCATAATGTATCATGTGCTACATATTCATATGTTTTTAGGTCTGATTCAACCATCAGATATCATTTCTCTACAAACATAGGATGTTTCATGCACAGAGCACTCTCAAACTAAGATCTAGTCCTCCTAGGATCATTAGGATTTCTAGCTAGTTCTCCAGCTGCATGAATGGTATTTGCAGCCCATTTTGGTATTGTAGGACTTTTATGATCTGCAATTAAATAATAATTATCAAACATATCAGAATCAGTAAGTTCAACTATCTCTTCACTTACATTCAATGGTTCTGGTGGTGAAGAGGATTCTCCAACTTTCACTGTTGCTAAAGGTTCTTCTTGGAACTGAACACTGCTTTCAATGAAGGATTTGTTTGTGCTCAAATTGATCAGCTTGTACCCTTTTGAATATTTAGAGTACCCAATAAATAGACACTCTTGGCTTTGGGGCTGCAAATCCTTCCTCTTTTCTGTTGGAATTCTAGCCCAAGCCCTTGAGCCAAAAATCCTGAAATGGGTCACATCTGGCTTGTACCCACTCCATGCTTTGAAAGGAGTCATACCATAAAGTTGTTTATGAGGAAACCTATTCTGGATATAGGCTGCATAGTTTATAGCTTCAACCCAAAACTTTGGTGGCAAAGTCTTAGCTTCCATCATGCAGGTTTCCATCTCTTTCAGTGATCTGTTCTTCCTCTCAGCAACACCATTTTGCTGTGGTTTGTAAGGGATAGAATGTTGCATCTGAATACCTAAATCTGCACAATATTGAATGAAATAAAACTTGAAATACTCACCACCATTTTCATATCTGAGGACCTTGAGTTTCCTCCCATACTGGTTTTCAACCAAAGCCTTAAAGACTTTGAAGAGGCCATAAACTTCAGACTTGTGTTTCAGGAAGTAAACCTAGCAATACTTGGAAAAGTCATCTATGAATGTCAATGCATATTTGGATTGAATCATTGACATATGAGGAAATGGACCAGCAACATCACTGTAGATCAACTCAAGGGGTCCAGAGGTTCTCTCATGACTACCTTTCTCAAATTTATGCTCTGGGTGTTTTCCTAAGATGCAACCTTGACAGACTCCTTTGGAAAACTTAATCTTTGGTAACCCTATGACCATTTATTTTTCCATAAGATTAGAAATATACTTATAGTTAAGGAGGCCAAATATTTCATGCCAAAGCTTGCTTGCCTCATTAGCATGAATCAAAAGAGCAGAGGGGTTTGATTAGGGTAGGAAGTGTGAGAAAATGTATACCTCCGAAGTGTGATTTGCAATTCCTTTTGCAATGACTTTACCACTTGAGATCTCTATGATCTCAACTTCATCAGGGGAGAATATGAGTTTCTTTGGAGACCCTGTGTGGGTCATCTGATACACTGATAAGAGGTTAGAGGCAGGACCTGGAACATACAATACATTTTTGAACTTACCATGGTCAAGATCAATCCTCCCTTTGCCCAAACTTTCAGTGAGATATTCATCTCCCAGTACTATTGGTGGACCTTTCGACATGTCAAGTGAGGTGAATGCCTCCTTGGTCAAAACCATATGTATTAAAGCTCTAGAATCAATGATGAAAATAGGTGAGCTTGTTGTGCCAGCAACCAATGCATGAACTCTCTCTCTGTCTTCTGAATTTGATACTCCTTCCCTCTTCTTTGAGCTATCAGGAAGGGAGATGCCATTCTTCTCCAAGAGTTGGGTCAACATGTCTATTTTATTCTTCATGCAGGAGCTTTCAAGATGATTACCCTTACTGCAGTATGCGCACTTTCTCATTTCTCCTTTGTTCTTCTTCTTCTGGAAGTTCTTCTTGGATCTTTGGGGCTCCTCTGGAGACTTGTTCTTGTCTCTCTTTTGCTCAGGTGGCTTCATAGATTTCTTCTTGCCTTTTGAATCCACCCTCAAATCTCCAGCAACCAAAGATTGGTCTTTGGAAGGTTTGATGGTTCCCATCATAAAAAATTTATCGTGTTCTTGTGTGAGAGATTCCATGAAATCTGCAAGGCTAGGCATTTTCTAGGCTTGAGCTGTCAACTTTGTGGCATGGAATGTCAACACAAACATTGAATAGTTAGGGCCAAGATTTGATAGTATGGCCAAAACCAGTTGCTTATCCTTATTTTCTATCCCACACTGTTTTAGCTGCAAAACAAGGGCTTTGAACTTGGAAAAATAGAGTTGCAGGGATTCAAAGCTATTGGGACTTAGGGATATCAATTCATTTTCAATTTGATGTCCCCTCATCTCATATGTCTTACCAAAAGGCTCAAAAATATTCTCCCATACTTCATTTGGTGATGTTAATCCATCAAGATGGAAAAGGAGGTCTCTGGATATGCTCAGAAACAGGAGACCATAGGCCTCATCCCTCCTGTTGTGCCATTTAATTTTCTCTTCAGCTACATTGGGATTTACTTTTGTTTCCATAGTCACTCTGTAGAGGCATTTTTCTCTTAATAGTATCTCCATCTCTGCTTTCCATTCAAAGAATTTAAATGGAGTCAAGATGATCTTCTGAGATTGATCCATAGCTCGGAAATTGTCCCTTCAGTCAGCAGAATGCTCCCAGTCAATGATGTCGAACCTACAATAAAAAATTGGAAGGTGAGAAATAAATCTATAAAGGCTTTGATACCATGTGGAAATTGAACCCAGGTGTTAGAACAATTACACTCACAAAAATTGCCAATTACACATGCAAATTACACACAAAGAAGACTGAATATGGAGCAGAACACTAATCTGTATTGAATAAGTGTACAATAGCCAACCCTGTGAAGTCATAGTCTTCCACAATAAATAATTACATGATATATTTGAATGCATAAGGATTCCATTCGAATTTGGTCAAAAGCAGGCTTACTAAATCTAGGCAAATCCCCCATAGGTGTATAAAGCAGTTTCCAAATCTGTCTAGGATCTCACGAATTGGAAAAATAAATTAGGAAAGGTAATAGATGATGGAAGGAAAACTCATACATGCTTTTATTAGGATAAAAGAGTGGAGTATGATGAGGAAAAAAAACAAGTTAGCTTCACCTAGTCAAACTTTCCCAATTGCCTTAAAACTCAACAAAGGCAGGCAATAAAGCAGAAAAAGCAGACATGCGCTAAGAAGGCCAGGAATAAAGCAGATTTGATTCCAAGTGGTTTCCCAAGTGCTCTATGACTCAATTTTAGCAAGTTTTACCACTTTATATATGTGGAGGATAACTTGCATAAGGTGGAATATGGAAACTAGGCAAATAAGACAAAAAATGGATTAATTAATGTCTAACGTAGCTGACTATGGGTTGATTATTCTAACACTCCTTCTTCGCTGGTTGTGGCTTCATCTCTTTATCCTTCTTCACTTGATGAAATCTCTATGTTTAGTAGTCATTTGGATAAGAATAAGAAGAAAGGGAAGATTAAGAAGAAGAAGGATAAGAAAGAGAAAAAGCAGCAACTATCTTCCCTTGATGGTGCTCATTCTAAGAGAACACCTAGAAAACACAAGTTCCCTTTTAATATTTGCAAGGGGGGACACCTTCTTAAGGAGTGTTTTGGTCTCTCCCGTGTACAAGAAGAGTGGTCTAAAAGATCCAAACTGTCTTTGTCATCAACCTCTAACCATGATGTTGACGATACTCCCTCAACCAGTGACCCATTGGTAAAAGGTCATAAGGGTAAAGTCTTGTACCCTTGTTTGATATGCAAGGCTATGCACCGTACTTTTCTTTGTGCAAGCATGGATGAAGCTTTGTGTTGGTTGGAAAATATTACTAATCATCAATGGGTGATTCCAACAAGTGATAGTAAATTATCCCTCGATCCCCCGCTAGTTGACCAAGTGCTCAATTCAGATTTATCTGTGGTTGATCCAACTCTTCCTTTGGAGAGTGAAGTTAAAGTGGTTCAGTCAGTGTCATTTCCACCTGCTCCTGCTCTTTCATTAGAGAGTGTTAAGACTGAAGTAGTCTCTTTGACCAAATCTTCGTCTTGTTCTTCTCTTCCAGTAGAGAATGAACTCAAAACTGCTGAAGTTTTTACGCTTCGTTCTGATTGTTCTCGACAAGAGGAAATCTTGTCTGTTTCAATAGAACCCTCTACGAGTAGTGAGGTTATTTCCTTTGACTGGAATAACCTAACAGAGTCTTGTCTTCATTCGAGTGTTCCTTTCTAGATAGTTGTGAATGTTACTACTAGGCAGATACTTTGCACTATTGTTGACGAAGGGGCTTCTGTTAGTATTCTATCCTCAATTGCTTGGCAAGATTTAGGTTCTCCTTAGCTTATGCCAGCCATCGATCAGATATTGGCTATTAATTGTAGGCCTACCTCACCTTTAGGGATCCTTCCTCTTTTGCGTATTACATTAGGAGGGAAAATTGTCTGCATTGATGTTATGGTGGTCCAAGGTCCTTTAGATTTCAATCTGCTCCTTGGACGTGATTATGTTTATGCCATGAAGGTTGTTGTGTCCACACTCTTTCGAGCTATGCATTTTCCCCATGATGGGAATATTATGACCATTGATCATCTTTCCTTTGTTACACCTGACCATCGCATTACTACTAGTAATAAGACTGCCCTGAATGTGCCACATGTTCTTGTGGCTCCTTCCCCTTCTTCTAGTTAGCTTCTTCCCATCATAGGTAAAATGGGGGGCATGGCTCTAGTCTATGGACATCATAATGGAACTAAGCCCCCGCTAGCTTTTATGAAATGGGGGAAAACTACCAACCTTTGGATATCAGGTTCGGTAGGAGCAAGTTTACGAGCATAGTTTACTTTTGGTTTCAAGCTCGGTAAAAAAATAAAACCAATCCTTGAGCATAGTTTATGCTTTTGGTTTCATGTTTACATAAAAATGAAACCATGTCTAGAGCATAGTTTATTTTTGGTTTCAAGATCATTAAAAAATAAAACAAATCCTCAAGCATAGTTTACCCTTTTGGTTTTAAGCTTGCATAAAAATGAAACCATTCCCTTGAGCAAAGTTCCCATTCTGTGTCAAGCTTGTTAAAAAATGAAACAACACCTGACCATCATGTCAGTTTTCCTTGAGCAAAGTTCCCATTATGTGTCAAGCTCGTTAAAAAATGAAACAGATGCCTTTGAGCATAGTTCCCATTCTATGTCAAGCTCATTAAAAAATGAAATAGATCTCCTCAAGCATAGTTTACCTTTTGGTTTCAATCTTGCATAAAAATGAAATCATTCTTGAGCATAGTTCATTTTCTATTTCAAACTCGTTAAAAAATGAAGTAGGTTTCCTTAAGAATAGTTTACCCTTTTGGTTTCAAGCTTGCATAAAAATGAAATCATGTTGAGAGCATAGTTTACTTTTGGTTTCAATCTCGTTAAAAAATAAAACCACTCCTTAAGCATAGTTTACCTTTTGGTTTCAAGCTTGCATAAAAATGAAACCATGTTCCAAGCATAGTTACCTTCTGTTTCAAGCTTGTGTAAAAATGAAACAGATCCCCTTCCCTTGATTCGAGTCTTCACTTTAGTGTTAGAACTTGAACCATCGCCTACCCGATTCTCGTTCTTCCTACCCCCCTGGTGAACATTTTCACATTAGTAACCAGGTTTTTAGGTTCGGTATGGAAGAAAAATCGTCATATGAAACGAAGCTTGGGGGCATGTCAATCCGCTAGCAACCATGTTAGGGGTAAGCTTAGCTAGAAATCATGCTGGGGGAAAGATTCCAACCTCTTTATAGAATGTTAATGGGATTCTTCAAGCATAGTTTACCCATTGGTTTCAATCTTGCATAAAAATGAAACCAATCCCTGAGAATTCTTTCAACCGATCTTTGAGCTCGTTAAAAACAATAAGATGGTGTTGAGCTTACTTTTCATTTTTTGTGATCTGGTCAAAACATGAAAAGTGGTTTGAACTTAGTTTATTAATTTTTCATGCTCTGGATTCAAACATGAAAAATGTTAATGGAGTTCTCATTAAACTCTTTTCAAGCTACCTAAATACGAAAAGATCGTCGAGCGATATTGTCTTCTTCACGCTCATTAAAGTATTTGAAGAGTCATCTGTTCGACGGTAGGTTATCTCTTTCTCGGTTTGGATAGGACTATTTACGAGAAAGGAAAACTCCATCCAATCATGACTAGAAGAGTTCTCTAAGGTATGATTTTATAATTTTCCGGGCCTTGGAGACTAAATCATACAAAAAAGGACCCCCATGGATTCTTCTCCCATATTCGTTTAGACTCTCTAAACATGAACGATACTGAGTTTTCTTTCAGTGGACTCATTAAATTAAACATTGAGAGACCCATTTTGGGAATGAACCCCTCCTCTCTCAGGTTCTTAAAACATATGAGATTGGGCTTGTCTTCCAACAAGCTATATCGAGTGTTTGTTACCCTCTTTGAACTCGTAAACCCGAAAAGAGGCACTCATCGATCATGATGGGGAAAATGGGAAGGGAATCATTTTGCAAATAATGGTAGTTGTTTGTCATTACCTTTGAACATGGCACTTGTCTGCACAATCATGTCAGTCAATTGGGTATTCAGCTGATCTCCGTGACGATCCACTTTCATGAGTCATACCAATCCTTTGACTCTTTCAAAAGAATGCATTGTTCACTGTCGCATTGTGTATCTGTCCTATCTAGTCATGCTTCCAAGTCATTTTGTTGTGCCACCCGATGTTCAAAGGTGATTTGAAGAATTTTTACCTCTGCAGTCTACACAGTCTGCGTGTCAGTATCTTTGAGTCAGTCATATGGTTACTACATTCACATCAATCAAGAACTATGTTTCGAGTTTTGTGTCATCGACGTGGGACTCATCATGGCCCTCCTTCGATGAGACTATCCCCGTCGACATCAGCTCATCATCCAAGAAATAGTCCTAGAAACAATATTTAGTACCTTGATATCTGTATGCCTTAATGACAGATTCTCTCGCTCTCAACATAGGTTCACATCATTGACCTTTGATCGATAGAATTGACTGGATGTTCAACGTCATGACATCTATTCGCACTCAATAGATTGTACTAGGGTACCTTGGGAATCATTGACATTAATGGTGATCTCCCTCACACTTTTTAATGG
>LPNX010037807.1:0-29905 GCA_001517045.1 Pseudotsuga menziesii | reverse complement strand
AGGAAGATGTACATAATTGTACAAGTTGTACCTTGGAAAATCTGAGGATTTTTCACTCCTGCAGGGCTATTGCCCCTTTGTAAAACGAAATGTCCGCTCCCCACGTGGGAAAATTAATGTAATTTTGTATGCTAGTGTGGGTTATATGGTACGGATGCCACACCATGGAACTGGTTGTTAGGGAAGTCCCCTCATCGAGTGTTTTTCCCTTTCCAATGGATCTTGTTGCGTAAACGAGTTTAATCGGTTTGGTTTTCACTCAAAAATCCTCCAAAGTGGTGACGGGCGTTCTAACAGTCAAGTCCATGGGGTGGCTAAGGTTTCAAATGTTATTCATGACCATGCTAGACATTTGTCTAGAGTCTTGCGGAGTTTCGTTATGTTATTGTATTTTTATTAATTTTTTCTAGCTAATTAATTTTACCCCTTGGTGGTTAATTAACTAAGTTTTGATGTAATAATGTAATTGCTCAAGCATGACATTTTGTAATAGGGGCTATGAATGCAAGATAAAATTGCTATGAAACCCCCTGAGCCACTGCTTCGAGTCCCATGTCTTTCTGATAAGTGGTTGAAGAGATAAACCAATTTTGGTCAAGAGGGATCTATTTTTTCTAGGGAATTATTTAATTTCCCTAAGTCAAAAATTCACATTTTTTGATTTTGAAGTAAAAAAATCAAAAAATGCCATGGTAATTTGGTTTGGGGGTTGCTAAGCCTAGAAAAATTTATTCCAAATTTTTTCACCCCCCCATGGCCAAGATATAATTTTTTCAAGTTATTTTTTAATTTTTCCTAAGTCAAAATTGGAAAAATTTAAAAATATTAATTTGAAAAATTAAATCTAAGGTGAAATGTGTATTTAGCCTAAGTCTAAGGTTAAAAATTTATCTTGGATGTAAGTGGCTAAAGTCAAAGCCTAGATAAGAGGTGATCCAAGTAAATGTCTGAAGATCTCCTAAGTGGGGTGCCCCTCTTGTCTTAATAAAAATATTAAAAATAAAAATAAAATAAAAGATAAATAATAATAATAATAATAATAATAATAAAAGATAAAAGCAAAAAATTAAAAATTAAAAAGATAAAAGATAAAAATAAATAAATAAATAAAGAATAAAAAGATACAAATAAAAAAATAAAAGATCAAAAATAAAAAAAGTTAAAAAAGTTAAAAATAAAAAATAAAAGATTAAAAATAAAAATAAAATAAAAGATAAATAATAATAATAATAATAATAATAAAAGATAAAAGCAAAAAATTAAAAATTAAAAATGAGAGATAAAATAAAAGATAAAAGATAAAAAATATAAACTTGAAAATAAAAGATTAAAAGATTTAAAAATAAAAAAGATAAAAATAAAAAGTAAAAGATAAAATAAAGTTTAAAAATTAAAAAATTAAAATTTGAGTCAAAGGGGCCCATGATTTTTCCATTTACATAAAAGCTAATCTAATGGTGAATATTTAGTCTAAAACCTAGATCTAAAGGTTAATATGGTTAAGACTTGGATTAAGCTTTTAAGCCATTGATTTAAAATTAATCCAAGGGTGTGGATTAATGGAGAAAAATAGAAAGCCAAATACCTAGATCTAGTGGTGTGGATTTAACCTAGATCTAGATCTAATCTCAACCATTTATCATTAAGGAGTTGGGGATTGTCTCAACTATTTAATGAGGGTCTCACTCCCTCGTTAAGGACAATCATTCATGTTATTGTTATGCTGCCGGAATTTCTTGCTCTCATTCTTGCTACCATTGTATTGAAGATTTGCCCAAGTTGGGCCATTGAATAAAAATGTCTTTGGAGGGATACTATGCTGCAAATTTTTTCCATGATCTAATACTCTTGAGGTAACTTTGTATTTGTCTTGTTTGCATTTATTATATTTTCTAGTTAGCTCTCCACAAAGTGTTTTGTGGAGAGATTAAAGAGTAAAAGTGTTTTTACTCTTTCTTATGAATGATTTAACATTTCTTTCAAAGTGTTTTGCAGGAAGTGTTAGGTATTCATCTCTAGGATTTCAATATTTTGCAGGCATAGATTATATTTGCAGGTTATCCAAGCAAGAGGATCTCTCCAAACATCATTCCGGCAATATTTTCAATTAGGCCATCTACTTTCAGCTTGTTTTAAACTGAGTTTTATTCACTGTTTAGTGAATATAACTCTTATTTTAGGGCCCTAACCTCTTATATATTAGTTTACCCTTTTATTTCTGCTATTTTCACATCATTTAGGTGGCTGGAAATTCATTTTCCAGCCCTCTAAATAACATATTACTGTCACTTATTACATTCAGAATTTTTTTTTGTAAATTTGTAAATTTTGTACTAATATTTTAACAGCAAATTTTTAGTGTTTTATGTGATTTGCAGCGAAGAATAGCTCGCTGGTTTTTTTTTGACAGGTTGTGCATAAGTAAAGGAGAGTTGATGCCCAAAAGGACACAAAATTTCCTCAACTTCAACCGGCACAAAAGGGGTTCCAATCCTCACCTCTTTTCCATATTTTTTCTGATTTTGTAAACCCCAAAGAGAGTCTCTTGGGGTATTCTTCAAAGCTTATAAGCTTTTGTAATCTATAATAAATAGAGTAGGAAGTAGGCTAATATTTGCTTAAGTTTTTTTTGTTTATGCAAATTTTATTTTTCTGTTAAAGTAATCGTACAACCCATTAAAACCTGTGTATCCTCTATCCACTTGTCATCTCCCTTTAGGGAATTCAAGCTGGATATGAAAAGCAGGGGAAGTGGGGGCTTAGGTAATTAGACTAATTTTCCTTTTCTTGTACTACAATCTACAATCAAACGCTGTATTTCCCAAGTCATTTTGGTGATCATTTTAAAATCTACATTGCATCTTAATCACCCAAGACTTAAAATTAACCCATAAAATTAACCAACAAAGCTTCTCTATTTCCTACTCCTCTACTCGATTATCACCCTCCGGGGTACTCCGAGATACGACCAGGGGAAAGGGAAGTCCTAGTTTAATAGGCATCCATCTAGAGATTTTCAAGTTGATTAAAAACAGTGACTCGGAAGCTGCAAGAGGTAGTAGACCGAGGGGGTCTCTAGGCGCTTCGTCGTCCTCCTTGTGAGCACCGGGCCATTGGGGTTTGACCTGTCAGTTAGGGGTGGGCTTTGCTCCCACCTGTTGAGCGCAACAGCAATCCTTCTTCGGTTTGAGAAGAACTAGATCGGGGTAGTCACACCACCGGATCTACAACTTAATCCAAAAAGAACAACATTAATAAAATTAACTAAAATAAATCAAGAAGCATTTCAAAATCGGTTCTACAACACATTCATTTCAAGCACTCTTTCACTCCAGCATTGCACTACAACTCTTTACTTTCAATTTCACTTTACTTTTCAAGTTCATTTACTTTTCAGTTCTGCGATTGTTCATGGGGTGAATGCTTAACTGTTGTTTAAACTGTAAATATTTCACTTGATTTGTTATTCTTGATAAATTTAGATCAACTGTACATTGCCGAGATATCTTGATTCATTATTGTATCATTTGTTCATCTATTCATCTCATTTGTTAGACTGTAGATAATCATTTTACTGACATCTACTTTTCTTCATTTTACTGAAAAATTTCATAATAATAAAAAACCAAAAAATACTAAAAATTAGACCGCTTGATCTCTGGACAAACCACTGCTGGGTTTTGTAGATCAGGTCTTCCCCTCACCATATCACCCTCAACGCTAATTTGAAAGTGACTGGTTTGCCCTAGATCTGAGAAACTGTCCTCCCAAACCCTAGCGCTCCTCACCATTTTTCTGACTTTTTTCGAGATCTGATTTTTTCGGCAAAATACCAACTTGGGTTTGTAGATCGGGTCATCATCTCACCAAGGCTCCTTCAACGCTGAGCTGGAAGTGTCCTGGTTGCCCTAGATCTGAGAAACTGACCAACCAAACCCTAACGCTAGCCATCCTGCTGCTGGTTTTTCCTGTGATCTGGTTTTTTCGGCCAAATACCTTTTTTGGGTTTGTAGATCTGGTTATTTCCCAGGTGGGTTTCCCCCAACGCTGGACAGATAGTGACTCCATTGCCCTGGATCTGGCAGGCATTGATCTCCAACCCTAGCGCTACCCCCTTTTTGGCCTCCTTTTCCTGTAATCTGATATTTCCTGGTGACTGGTGTACTTTGACTCTGTCATATCTTTCATCGAGTCTATCCATCGGTGCTAGATAGCCCCAATCCCGTCCTTGACCTCCCTGCGTTGGTCACGTTTCCCAAGGCAACGGATACCCTCACCTGTTGCTAGTACCTCAACCCCAGATCTAGTATTTACCTTATAGGTCACCTGTGTCCCAACTTGGATCGAACCCCATACTTCCTAAACCCTGATCCAAAGACTTGGCTCACCTCGTGACATCATCCATAGATCTAGGGTTTCCACTACCTTACACCTTACGTACCTCAAGTCCATTTGATCTGATCTGGTGTCTATGTTGGATCTCTCCTGTCGGGAGTAGATCTGGGTCTCCCCCTTTGTTTTCTTGGGCTTAGATAACATAAAGTGAAGGCTGCATCGATTGGTGTGACAACCATCCATTTGGGAGTCTAGGCAGTCTTGGTTCCACCTCCTTAGTTGCTTGTCCCTCTACCATCCATCCTGTATCCACCTCACATAGGCAACTACAAGGTTGGTGATAACATGTCCCAAAGTTGAGGACAAATGTGCTTTCAGTCTCAGTGATTGAGAAGAAGGGATTGACATAGCGTTCTAGGATGGATAGGTGTTGATCAAGCCCATAGGATCTAGCTCAAACACATCAGTGGTTCTTGGAGTTAGACAGAGAAACCTGTATAAGCTAAAAGGCCAGCCTATGCGATCAGTTGCTAGCAGTAGAGTGGCAGAGAAGGAGTAGGTAGCTTCGAAGTTTGAGTAGCTCAGAGGGAGTTATCCTTTAGATTCAAGTGGGAAGGAGCAACCTTCCAACTTTGTCAAGAAGTAGTCATGGTAGGATATGGCCATGCCGGATTCTTAGGAGCAAGAGAAAGCTCCTAGGAGCACATTGGGGGAGAGCACGCCTTTGACAAAGTATCAAAACTTCATGGCACGAATGTCTAGCGTCATCGATTCCGTGATTTCCAGTGATCAGGGAGCAGCTGATCGACAGGGTTGGAGGTATGCCAGTGTGCAGGATGTTGTGTGCGACAGTTTGCCAAGATTAGAGGGAGAACTAGTTCCAGGTGTCTCTTTGAGATGTACCTTCCTTGCTAAGAGGGAGTGTTGATGATTGTAGCTTGGATAGGTATTTCTGCATAGGTTAGGTGCCAGGCATGCAAGAGTCATCCACAATTACCTCTCTAGGTACTTGCTTGAGAGAACACGTGACTTTTATATCTCCTTTCTAAGTCTAACTTAAGGAAAAGCACATTAATTAACTTAATGTTGGCTAATGACTTAAAGTCACCTTAAGATTAAGTCATAACTGTTGATCTTAAGTGAGGCTTGAGATCTAATCTTAGCCATCGATCACTTTGGATATCTAGGGTTAGGGTTTTGGTCATTTAGATATTATAAAAGGAAGCCTAAGGAGAGGAGGAGATACACAAAAATCATACAAAGTGAGTGAGATATCATTGATTGGTTGGAGGACGACTTTTAGTCGAGTGTGAAGGTGCAAGGGCATGGTCAAAAGAAAGGTGCAAGGTGGCAGTAAGGGAGATAGCAGCCAACAAGCAAGATTGAAGGATTGATCTTGAGGTTTGTAAGGCTTGGCTATTTACTGATTTGTATTTTCCTCAATGGGTCATTTTCCCAAGATGGGAGCCCAAGATTTTATCACTAATAAAATCACAGTTAGCTGGTTTTTTCCTTTTTTTTTTTTGGGGTAAATTCATGTGTCAAATGTGTGATTGATTTTATGTTCTTTTCTGCTGCGTAATTAGTTAAGATCTATGTTGCACAGGTACCACTCTCGACTATTAGGAAGAGCGTATCTGGGAGCTTTGGAGCTGGTACAAAATGATCCAAAAGAGGCGGGAGCTTTTCAGGTACTTCACAGAGGTAAAATGACTGCTCCTAGTATGAGTTTCTGGGGATACTTGTGGTCAGGAGCTTGAGGAAGCTTCCAATCCATCAAGGAACGTTGAGACACTCCTTGATGGATCGAGAGCTTCCCAGGCTCCCGACCACGAGTATCCATGGTCAGGAGCACATTACTAACATGAATTTAAAGGTCGTAGGAAGAATGGGTAGTAACAGTCTAGCATAGATGCTCCCAACAAAATACATGGTTGACCCCAAACATTCCTAGTTGTGGAATATGTGGCGAATTTGGTTGATGCTGCACACTTTCTGATGGTAAAATTTGCAACAACCAATCCCTCTCTTACACACCGATTCATTGCAAATGCAAACAATAGGAGAGTTAGTGCAACATTTCGAATGGGGTAGATCGCTTCTATGATGTGTCTTCCGGAATTACACAATTTAGATGTTGAGTGCTGATCTTGGAAAGTTCTTTTCAAGATATAATGATCATAGTGAATATGTAAACCCATAGTGGCAAGATTCGAGTATGAATTCGAATACGATTAAGATACGATACAAAAAAAATACGTAACGAAAAATCAAGTATAGCTAAAATACTAGAGTAGACTTCTTATAAATACAAAAATATGCATTTTTAATTTAAAAAAAATGAACTTATACATTCATTATTCATTGAAAAAAACTTGAAATATATCTCAAATTTGAAACATAGCATATCATATCATATAAAAATGTTTAGGATGTCATCATCCACATTTAGAACATCAAAGAAAAAATATAAATAATAAAAACAACAAATAATGCATAGTAAATCTGCTTTAGTCTAAAAGACGGTGATTAGTTACATAAATTAATTAAAAATTGCAAGCTCATATTCACTATTCACTATTCTAAATAAATAAATAAAGTTGCCATTGTAGAATTTGGTCAAGGGTTTGTTGAATGTATTGTATTCGAACTAGGCTGAATATTTGTCGTATTTTAAACATGACCCGAATTTCTGTACAAGAAGTATCAATACGGCCGAATCTTGCTACTATGCTGTAACCCACCGACAGACCAAATAATGAAAAAAACAATCCGTGGGAAAAACACGGAAAATAATGCTTTGTGGGAAAGACAAAAAAAGGCACCAAAGCAAATGATGTTAACCCTACCACATAGAGGCAAGGAAGAAGGGGGCATACATGCAGTTGAGGCTTTATAAACAACCTCCCCTTTCTTTGAAAAATCACATTACAGTCTTGTGTTTTCTAAGTTTTTTTCTTGTTGGAAAGCTTGGAAACGTTTTCTCAGTTCTAAGTTTTCATTTCTCCCATTTGGTTAGCGTTGAGCGATTTATCATTTATTTGTTCTGAGCATGGGTTGGTGCCAAGTGGTCTTTTGGAGATTTAAAGCTTGGGGGACGTCATAAGCACGCTGCAACAGTTTCGGATTCACCCAACCTTTAAATATAATTTGGGTGGTTTTTTGTTTTTAAGATTGTCACTTGAATCATTTAAGAAATTAATTTGTCATACATAATTTTAATTTTAATTGACAATGTACATTATTTGATCTTTGACCATTACAATTAACTTTTAAAATAGACAAAAAGTTAAAAACTAAATTTATAATTTAATAAATTTATATTTTTTTAATATAAATTAAAATTTAATATACTATATTATTTCCTCTTCCATCTTGACATTTTCTGTAACTTTGGGCGAAGCTTCTAGCTGTATCAGATCCTCGTGTCCATGTACCCCACATATATGTGTACCGGAAACTTGGGCAACATAGGTTTAGATCATCAATGTATTTTTGTTCATAATTTCATAATTATTGGAATTGAAGATTAGATCTGGGTTCAAAATTTAACAAGGAAAAGTCTAATTATTTGTCTATTAGTCCAATTATGCATGTAACCAAGGATGGAAGGATTCAATTAGCTTCCAAAGCCATGTAATAGCGGAATGATGATGACATAAATGCATGTTCTGCTGTTCGGTGTAGTTAAATAAGTCAAATTGCCTTGTTGATCAAGTCAAACAGCTGAAAAAGTCAAGCTTGGTCAAACTTGACCAATGAAGCTTTGGACCTTTGTTATATGAAAAATATAACATAATACAATATATATAAATATAAATAATAATCATCATAATAATAACAATAAACAATAATACTAATAACAATAATTATTTAATAAAGAGCTTTTATAAAAGTAGGCGTCTTATTAAAAAGACATGCCCTTCCATGTGAAAAGGCACAAGTAGACCTATTTATTTGTGTCTCGATTGTATTGTAAAAATCATATTCGTAGCTTATTCAATATTCATATTTTATACATAATGTCCTAAATATTATGGATTATTTAATATTCCAGATATTTTAGATAAGTTTTATGTCTGAGCGAACTTTGTTCGACTCATTTGGTATCAGAGCGCTTCGATTCTCAGACATGATCTGGTTTTGGCCTTTGGCCACATCTTGGTTTTTAACCAACAATTCATAGTTTCTCTAGTTACGTCCTTGGCCACTGTTCTCTCTCCATTCTCCATCTACATCACGTTGTTTCCTTTCACGCACCTAGGGGGTTGTTCGTGGCACAAATATTCAGGCCACTAAGTGCGTCCTTGGGGGCAAGTCTCGAGTCAAGTACTGTCACTAGACCTTGACTCCTCCGTTTAGGCAAACTCCTAACGAAGCCAAGTGGGGTAGACCCTAAGTATTTTCCTTCCTAAGGTCCGATAGACCAAAGTTGGTTTCAGTGGACGTTAATCATCATCATCATCATCATCATCATCATCACCTAAGCAAAACACCATTAGCTTCCAAAGCTTCTTTATTATCAAGCAAAATATCAATGGCATAAGCCAGTTACAAATAACAAGACCTCTGTACTCCAACCCGAACTAGTTTCAATGGGGAGAGAGCTGCTCAATTTATAACCAAAGCAAGAAGGAGGGGGCACATCCACAAGTGACGAAAGAGTCGAGTGCATGGAGATAAGCTTGAGTTTGAAGTGAAGTGGTCACTATGGAGGAGGCGCCACCTCCCATGAGGTAGGAGACCTTGTTGCCGCCTAATACACACTTTATGACACGGGGAAGTCTCCAACCCGCTTTGTGTGTCCTTGGGGGCAAGTGAGAGCTGGGGACCACTGTCACCACAGTCCACAACTCCTCCGTTTAGGCAAGATCCCAACAGAGCCAAGGGGGGTAGTCCCTACAGGAAAGCTAAGTTCCAGATTTATTAATTAATTACAAATTAATTAAAGGGATCTTTTATTAAGATTACAAAATTACAAGACCAGTGCCTAGATTAAATGGAGTCAAAAGATTACAAGTTACAAACTTACAAAAGAATAAGAATGATTATCCACAGTTGCCTAAGCTAAGCAAAATCTACAATATTAACAATATGAACAAATGCTAAAGAATTACACAATATGAACAAGTTATTATGTCAAAGATCAAAGGACAAATTACTTCCAAGTTACAAGGTTAAACAATGCGATTACTTAAGCAAATGAATTAAAGGTGCCACCATATGAGATTGCAAAACTGAAAGAAAAACTTGTAACTGAGAAATGAAAGTGCTTGCAGTAAAAGCCTTGAACAGCAAGGCAAAGATGAATAGAATGACCTATGTTTGTAGGACGTTTTGCAATGCTTCTTGGTTTATTTTAATAAATTTTATTAGAGTTTTTCTTCTTGAAGTTAGTTTTAGAATTGGTGGTGTGACTACCCCAATCTAGTACTTCTCAAGTCAAAGAGGGAGTGCTGTTGCGCTCAACAAAGTGGGAGCAAAGCCCACCCGTAGCTCACAGGTCAAACCCCAATGGCCTGGTGCTCAACAAGGAGGACGTCAAAGCGCTTAGAGACCCCCCACGGTCTACTACCCCAAGTCGCCTTCGAGGTCACTGTTTTTAATTAACTTAAAAAATAACAAGATGGATGCCTATTAAACTAGGACTTCTCTGTCCCCTGTCGTATCTCGTGAGTACCCCGAAGGGTGATAACCGAGTAGAGGAGCAGGAAATAGAGAAGCTTTTGTCGGTAAATTTTAGTGGTTAATTTTAAGTCTTGGGTGATTAAGATGCAATGTAAATTTTAAGTTATCAACAAGATCACCAAGCGATATCCCTTATGGGAGGTGCTGGTATTCGATCTTGGACTGAAAGTTTAAATGTGAAGATTGTAGCAGGAAAATAAAAGTGTTGCTTTAATTACCTAAGCCCCCACTTTTCCTGCTTTTCATATCCAACTTGAAGTCCCTAAAGGGAGATGACAAGTGGATAGAGGATACACAGGATGGGTGAGTTGTATGATTACTTCTTTTAACAGAAAAATAAAAAAATACTAAACTTGAAAAAAACTGTAACTAGATAGAGTAATGCTTAACCGCACAGCAATCTTTGTGACAGAGATGGTGGTCTGTCACAAAGATAGGTGGGTGAATAGAAAAATAAAACTGAATGCTTAAGCTAACCTCACAACAATCTCTGTTACAGAGATGGTGGTCTGTAACAGGGATAGGTGGGTGAATGAAAATGACTTGCAATAAAATAAATCTAAGCAGCTATCTCTACACTACACATATACGAATTTACAGCAGAGAATACCCCAATGAGAACTTCTCATTTGGGGTTTACAATGTAACAGAAAAGAGAGAAAATGTGTAGTTTAGGGTCTCTTTTGGACCAAATTCTTGCTGGGTTTTTTTGGGCAATTTAGGGCAGCATAACCCCTTCTTTCTGTGCATAAAACCTGCAAAAAGTCAGCAACTTGCTTGCTGGAAATTACTGCAGAAAACTGAAACAGAAAGTTAGAACAGATTAATGTAAAACCCATAAATTTTACAGAAAAAATCAGAACTTTAAAAATGGAAAAAACAGAAATTTAGTGGCTGAAAATGAATGTTTAGAGGGCTGAAATAACATGTAAACAACAGATTTAAAGCCTATTACTAATATATAATGGATTGGGGCCCTAAAACAAGGGTTATATTCACTATACAGTGACTAAAACCCAGTTTCAGAACAAAAAAAAAAATATGGCCGAATTGAAATTCTGAAAAATAGAGATGTTTAGAGGGTTGAAAACTGAGTTTTCAGCCACCTAAATGATGTTAAAGCAATAGATCTGAAGTATTTAATTAATATACTAAGGGTTGGGGCCTTAAAACCAAGGTTTTTATCACTATACAGTGATAAAAACAGAGTTTCAAAACCCTCTTAAGCAAAAGTGCGAAAATGAAAAAACAGAGTTTAACCAATGGAGAAAATGCTCCTTTCCTCTAGATCCCTGCAAATAAACTTATAAAAGCTGCACAATGTAAGCCAAGAGGTGAGCACAATAATAAATCCTACAAAATACTTTGTAGAATTTTACTAATCTACTCACAAATGCAGATAGAAATACTTCTACCTACAAGTCTCTCCACAAAATACTTTGTGGAGAGCTATGGTAGCTAATACAAGTACAAATCAAATAAATAAACAGCAAGTTACCTCACAAAGAAAAATGGAATGTAGAAGAGACACTAAGAAATTCCTCCAAAGATTACTTGTATTATGGCCCAACTAGGACAAGAAAATTACAATGGCCAAAAGAATATGAGAGGAGAGTGGGGAAATATTCCCGCAGCATAACAATAGCATGAGAGATCCTGTCAAATGAGGGAGTGAGACCTTCATTATATAGTTGAGGAAGACCCCAACCCCTTGAAGATTAATGGCCAAGATTAGATCTAGATCTAGATTAGATCTCCACCACTAGATCTAGGTATTTGACTTTTTACCACTCTCAACCAATCTACACCCTTATATTGTTTTTTAATCCATGGCTTGAGTGCTTGATCCATGTCTTAATCATTCTCCACCCTTAGATCTAGGGTTTTTGACCAAGTGGGGGCCCCCTTTGACTCAAATTTTAATTTTTATCTTTAATTTTTTAATCTTTTATATAATCTTTAATCTTTTATCTTTTATTTTTAATTTTTAATCTTTAATCTTTTATTTTATCTTTTACTTTTTTATTTTTTGATTTTCTATTAATATTTTATTTTTTAATTTTTTAATCTTTTGATCTTTTATTTTTTATATTTTATTTTAAAATTTCTATCTTTTTATTTTTTTATTTTTTAATTACTATCTTTTATTTTTAAGTTTTAATTTTATATTTTTATTTTTATATTTTTATTTTTAATGTTTTATTTTTTAATTTTTAACTTTTGATCTTTAATTTTTTAATCTTTTTATTTTATTAAGACAAAAGGGACGCCCCACTTAGGAGATCTTCAGACATTTATTTTGACCATGGAGGGTTTTTTTAAATCAAATTTTGGCTACGCTTAGCCATCCCCCAAACTTAATTACCATGGCCTTATTTGATTTTTTTCTTCAAAATCAAATAATTTAAATTTTTGACTTAGGGAAATTAATTAATTCCCTAGGAAAAATAGACCTTGCTTAGCCAAAAATGGTCTATCTCCTTAACCCCTTATCAGAATGACATGGGATTCGAAGTAGTGGCTTAGGGGGTTTCATAGCAATTTACCTTGCATTCATAGCCCCTATTACAAAGTGCCAGTGCTTGAGCAATTACATTATTACATCAAAACTTAGTTAATTAACCACCAAAGGGTGACATTAATTAACTAGAAAAAATAAATAAAAACACGACGACATAACGAAACTCCGCAAGACTCTATACAAATGTCTAGCATGGTCACGAAGAACATTTTGAACCCTTAGCCACCCCATGGACTTGACTATTAGAACGCCCGTCACCACTTTGGAGGATTTTGAGAGAAAAACCAAACCAAATAAAATCGTTTAAACAACAAGATTAATTGGAAAGGGAAAAAACACTCGATGAGGGGACTTCCCTAATAACCAGTTCCATGGTGTGGCGTCCATATCATATGACCCACACTAGCACATATAATTACATTAATTTTCCCACGCAGGGGAGCGGACATTTCGTTTTACAAAGGGGCAATTGCCCTGCAGAAATGGAAAAATCCTCATATTTTTCCAAGGTACAATTTGTACAATTATGTACATTTTCATGTACATGAAGTTGCCATCTAGTCGAAATAGGTGGGCAACATACCTCACTCCACCTACCAAAACACCAATCCAATCACCATTAAACACTTAATAAACCTTAGTAACTCTTAGGGTCTACCCCCCTTGGTTTCATTAGGAGTTTGCCTAAACGGAGGAGTTAAGATCAAGTGACAATACTTGACTCGAGACTTGCCCCCAAGGACGCACTTAGTGGCTTGAAGATTTCTGCCACAAACACCCCCCTAGGTGCGTGAAAGCCGACAACACATCACACCCCCCGACTATTCAGTCAAATTAATCTAAAAAATAAAAAAAAGGAGAAAAGAATAAATTATTTATGTGGCAAATAAGAAGAAGAGACCAAGAAGTATATATATATATATATATATTACAAAGAAGAAGTGGGAAAAAGAATTATCTGTAAGAAAAGGAAAAGAGAAGAAGAAAAAGAAGTATATATATATATATATATGTATATTACAAACAAGAAGTGGGAAAAAGAATTATCCGTAAGAGAAGGAAAAAAGAAGAAGAAAAAGTTAAAAAATAGATTTCATAAAACCTCACATGGTTTTATGGAACCACACGTGGTTTTATGAAATCGTACAAAGAAGTTTTATAAGGTATGCTTTGAGGACAAAGCATCCTGATGAAGAAGGCAATGTAATAAATAAAATATATAAATACTAAATAATAATAAAAATAAGAAAAAGATAACTAATAATTAAAAATGATTAATTATTTAATTTAAGTAAAAGACATGCCCTTTCATGTGAAAAAGCACAAGTAGACCTATTTAATTAGGTTCCGATTGTATTGTAAAAATCATATTCGTATCTTATTCAATATTCATATTTTATACATTATGTTCTAAATATTATGGATTATTTAATATTCCAGATATTTTAGATAAGTTTTATGTGTGAGCGAACTTTGTTCGGCTCATTTGGTATTAGAGCACTTCGATTCTCGAACACGATTTGATTCTGGCCTTTGGCCACATATTGGTTTTTAACCAACAATTCATAGTTTCTCTAGTTACGGTCTTTGATCACTCTTCTCTCTCCATTCTCCATCTACATCACACCCCCTATGCACCTATGCACCTATGCACCTTTTGTGTGAGTGAACTTTGTTCGACTCATTTGGTATCAGAGCACTCCGATTTTCGGACATGATCTGATTCTATCCTTTGGCCACATCTTGTTTTTTAACCAACAATTCAGAGTTTCTCTGGTTACGGTCTTTGACCACTCTTCTCTCTCCATTCTCCATCTACATCACACCCCCTAAGCACCTTATTTCACCATACTTTCCAAATCCCCCCCATCACACCTCTGCTCACCTTTACGCACACCTCACTCCTACGTGTCTTGCTCTACCCCACAACATGTTTCCCTCTCCATGCCACTCCGAACTCGCAACCTTATATCACACGCTCCACTCCTCCACTGCTTGCATCCGCCATTCGCCCTGCCCTTCATCCATCCATCCTTTGCGTCCTCACTTAGCTCCATGCTACCTCCGCATCTTCTTCCCCTGTTCCTCGACTCCTCTACCCACTGCCATACATGCCTCACCCTTCCTTTGCATGCCTCATGGTCCACCATCCCTGTCGACCTTCCTTCCACCTTGGCCTCCCGTGCCACTCCTGCACCTTTGCCCTCATTTCCCTGCTTCCGCACAATCATCCCTTTTAGCACCTCCTCCTTTCCCTGCTCCTGTGCAACCACCCCTCCTCATCCCTCGTGTGCGCCTCCTCGTTTCGTGGTCCCGCGCAACCATCCCTCATCCCTCCTGTGCGCCTTCTCCAATCTAATTTCTGCTAGCTCCCTGCCAACTCTCCCTCTGCTATCCACACTTCTTCATACATTTGGACTTCTCTCCTCGTTGCACAAGTTCCGCGTGAACCTGCCCGGGCAGCATGCGCTTGTCCACCTTCCTTGGTCCACACTTCTCCTAGTCAACACTCCTCCAATACTGCACCCTCCCTCAGGTTGCTTGACTTCCTCACAATTGCATCTCGCTACCCCTCACCTTCATCTTCCCCTCCATCCAATCCGCACGCGTTCCATCCAATCCGCATGCATTTGCTCCACTCCAAGCCTGGAATCATCCTCTATTGCCTTTAAAAAAAAATTATAATAATATTATTTTTATAAATAATAATTATTATAATATTTGAATTTGCAAAAAAAAACTATTTTATTTTTAGAAATGTAATTATCGGAAATAATAATAACTATTATACTTCAAACCTTATTCAAAAAGTATAATATAATATTATTATTAAATATAATAATAGTAATTCTTATTAAAATCAAGTGAGGATTCAAAAAGATCTCATTGAACGTGATTAGTGCTCAAGTGCACTCATCATCACGAAGCCAAGTCAAAAGGAAAATTATCCGTTGCCAAATAAGTCCAGTCAAGGAAGACCAAATTATTGTTAAGAAGTTTACAAAAGATAGAAGTCGTAATTATGGCGCTTACAAAGTCATAATTATAGTCATGAGTACAAGCACTGTGGGGCGAGTTAGAGCAATATAAAGCAACCAATCATCATTTACAATTTGAGATGAATAAGCAGCTCCTTCTTAATGAATTGAAAAAACAACAGAATCGTACCTTAGAAGATCAAAATCAAAGGTTGGAAAAAGTGAATGAAGAATTCAAGAGAATGTTATCAGATAAGATATGATGATATTACAACCTGAATGTTCGATATATATACCTCCATTTACTAATGGTCATGTCTTTTTAAAAAGGCACCTCTTTTTATAAAAGCTCTTTATTAATTAATTATTGTTATTATTATTATTGTTTATTGTTATTATTATTATGATTATTATTAATATTTATATATATTGTAACATGTTATATTTTTATATAACAACCTTTAAATATCTTTGGAGGGTGGATTTTGATATCTTTAATGCTTTTTGAATTGATGAAGTATTGAAGTAAAAAATTACACAAAATAGATTGTTTACATGAGTCATCATATAGCCTACTCATAGATCATGATGCATAAATTTCATAAGGATTATTGTGGTTAATCTTTCAAGAACACATCAAAACCGTATCAACATCAAAATATTTGCAAGGATTAGTTCTTCGTTGTATGGACTAGTTGGATAGTCCAAAGCTTGGTCAACTGAAATGGCCTAGTTTGATTTAATGACTCAAGATGTGGGAGATAGGGATTCTCTGTGATTTTCACCACTAGTGTGGACAATAGGGATGTATCTTAACAGGGATTGTGTTATGACTCATGAGGTATTCCCCCTTTCGACCTTAGCAAGTAGACTCCCATATTATTCTTTTCTTTTACTTTTTTTTGCTCCCTTTCCTTCTTGTACTTCGGAGGAGGTGACCTTGCCTTGATTGCAAATAAACCTTGCAAATTCTTCTTTTGATCTTTCTTTCTTTTTGATTGCTTAATTTTTGCAATTTTCTTGGTCCCTCTTGATTTCTTTAGGATCTGATACATATTTCTTTTTCACCATCTTCTAGTACAAGTAGTCTTGGATTGGGAGCTTTTCTTTAATAACCCTTTTTGAGACATGAGGGGAACGACCTCCTTGTTTAAGATCTAACGAGAAATAATGCTCAATGATAGATCCTCCTGTTTAATAGCATCCAGCCTTAGGGATCTATTTGGGAACCTCCTGAATCATCGCAAGATTCAGAACAACACAAGTGGGCCCAAGACACAGGGAAGACATGGAGGCATTCATGGTGAAGGGGACACAGCGGGGAAGATCAAAAGTCACTCTATCAGCCTTAAGCCAAAGGGATTACAATACAAGGTGTAATGATATGAGTAAGATGGAAAGGTGTAGTCCTTGCAAATACTAAGAGCTGTTTTGGTTGTTGATGTGTAAACAAAACAAAAATCTTAAATCTCTCATCCTTATTAGCCTATGATCAATACTACTAGCTATACTCTCAAAACAATTCATTGGAGTGTAACATGGAACTTGGTGAAGTACAACATCAATACATAGCATAATCATAATGAATCCTCAGACACGGCATGGTAACACATCATGGCATGAACTGGCATCATCTCTTGGCATTCTTATCATTGATCTTCTTCTGTGAGCACAGAAGTCTGGACCTTATCCTCACAGATGAAGCAAAAATAGGTGCAAAAGTCCCATATTGTATGTGGTATAACATGCGGAAAAAGCTTGAGCCATTCTCAACATTGATCCTCATAACAATGATGGTAATATATAGTACATGGATCATAGTCTCCTCTAGATTTAGATCTCACTGACAAATCATCATTGGATACGTATGGCAACTCATAGAATAACAACTCATATGAGAGGGGCTCTAGGATTTTCTAATTGTATAGGGACTCACAATCTATCAGTTTTGAGTTTTTTCTTTCTTTCTTTATATATATATATATATGTATGTATGTATGTATGTATCTTTATTGGTAAAAAAACCTGGATCATAGAAACTCTGGTAATGTATGGCTGAAGGCTGTATCAGACAAAGTTTGAAAAGATGTGGCCAAAGGCCGGATCAACACGTAGCTTTGATACCACATGAAATGAACAAGGTTCATTTCCTAGCAAATATACAACACAGGAAAGATAATATATCATAATAAACAAAAACCCATATAGGATAGTAAATAGTAAATGATTGAATATATAAGAGGTATGATTACAAGACCTCCATGATGGTCTAGACTCTATATATACATATTGAACGGTCATGTCCTTTCATTAGGATGTGACACTGTGTTAAGTATTGTATATATTTATTATTATTACTATTATTAATTATCATTATTGACATTTATTAAATATATTAATGTTTTTACATTATTCTTCAAAGGATATATCATATATGACAAACTCTCAAAGTCATTGTAAAGGCACCCACTCCATTGTCTATTAATACATAATTAATCATACATTGATTTTGTGTTTCCCTTGTATCCTTACATGCTATGTCTCTTTATGATGCTGTTGAAATTGTTGACATGTGCTTCCAAAACAACTTGTTTCTGCAGTTCCTCTGTTTGTATTAATCAGTTTTTTGCAATTCTCAGCAAGTTTATAAACTCTGGTCAAACTGTCGAAGTAAATAGTCTGTTTTAGAATTTTCATCTGATAAGCTCTATCCTTGACATGTCAATTGCACTGGCATAACATCAGTCAACATTCACGTACACAGAAAGGTATGACACATCACGCTTGTATCTCCATTTTTTTTCTAATATTGAGAGTCATGGTTTATCTTATGCCTTTCATGACACCTTTGAGGTAGATCTTTTTTAATTTCATACCTCAAATGTTATATTTTTGGCTAAGACACTTCAGATGACACTATTATAACATTATTATTGTGTATTTGGGTGATTGAAGGGATGTAGCACTTTATGCACTTGGTGTTGGTGCATGTGGGGCTAATGCTATTGATGAGAAAGAATTGAAATATGTTTACCATCAAGATGGGCAATCCTGCATCGAGGTAACATTTTTCATGTAAGAATAAACTAGTTTAAAACAGTGCAAGTGTTCTTATTGAGCAACATATCAATATAAATAAACATGAGCATTTTGGAGAGCATCATTTCATGTATTCAATGACAAATATGCTCTTAAAATCTTTCGCCATTCTTCTTAAATATCCACGTAAACCTTGTGATGTTTCATAGACATCGCCAAATGGATAAGCAATATACAAGAATGCTCAAATTTGAATAATAACCTTTTAATGCTCAAGAGTAGTGACATTAAAGTCCCTTTTATGAAACTGATAATTGGTTGCCAAAGCTATTTATGTCTGATCTTTTTGTTAACTTTTGATTGTGGAGTGCCAGGTCTTTCTTTCCGTTGTTGGTGTCCTTATATTGAGTTCAGGTTTAAATTACAAGTTGTTATAATCTGCATGAGATTTTAAATTTGTAGCAGGAGCATCTGCTACAAACTGCTGTAAGTTTCTTGCAGGGCATATGTTAGAGTCCAGTGATGTGCTACTAGTACTGTTTGGATTCTTCATTATTCATATTCTTTATGAAAAACCAATAGACTTTGGGATATGTTTGTATGGCAATAAAAACCATTATGTCTTGCCAAATTGTGATCCTCATTTCAAAACCCTCCAAGTCGCTGTGGATGAGGCTAGGTGCAAGTCCCGAATGATTTGACTGCATAGATATGCTCTTCATAGTGCAGAAGCTTGACAAAAGGGACATCTGTAAGTTTCTATAAGCAATTCCCAACCCCTCTGCCCCCCAACAAAATAAAAAAACATTGTAAGGAATTCTCATTTTAAAGGCTGACTGACAGTGAGGATTTTGAGGGTATGGATAGCAGGAAAGAGAACCAGTTATTGTTTTGAATTCTCTCATGCTCGGCAGGCTTTCCTAATCCTAAATTCCTGGCACTTTCCATGGTTATGTTTGTGCATTGTTCTGGCCATATTCTGCTTCTGCTCTTAACTTTCAAGTATGTCTCCTGTTATGAGTTATGGCATATATTCCTTCCCAGAGTTGTCGTTTTCTAACAGAAAGCTAGGTTGATCATATCCAAACTCTGCTTTATCTTTTGGAGGCCAGATTTCCAATGACTCTTGAGAGTTTGTCTAGCAGGTCTGCCACAGAGTAATCGATCATTTGCAATTCAATAATTTTATGGAATTTGAGTGATCACCTTGAAAACTGTTAAGGTATTGGGCTTTTGATTAGTTGAAAGCCCATTCAATTTGCAGTGTGCTATGTAACAAAAGAATTTTCTTATTTTTTATTTGAATGTGCAAAGATTATGCTAATCTCTAACTATAGGCACTTGAATGCAAGGCTGTTGGGAGTGGGGAGTGGGAGTGGGAAGCAAAAGTTGCAAAAGCTTCTGGGAGCAGAGTGTGTTTTTATATAATAAATATTTTAATATATTTTGAATCTTGATACATACATAATTAAAAAAACATGCATAATTGCAAATTAGCTTTAAAAAACAAGAAAACATAGATCTAACTATTTAGTATACAAATAACATCAATCATCTAGTATCTATAACTTGTAATATTGTCATCAAATGACCAATCATTAACCACATCAATCTTCAAGTTTCAACATATAACATCTGCCATTAACAAACTCTAACAATTAATATCAACCATGAAATGGAATAGAGCATCATATTCATTACTAAAGAGTTGTAAGATGCAATCAACAATGTAAACTTCAAACTTAGGTTCGAGCTTCAAAGTTCAAAGTTAAAACTTAAACTATCATATAATGTTTAAAAAATAGGCTATAATAGATATTAAAGAAGTGCTATAAGCTATCTACTAAGTTTTCCTCTTGCCATGAGAAACATTCATTTTCCTTTCTTGTGATCTAAGAATAGTAGTAGTAGCTGTTACCGGATGAACTAGCAGGGCTAGTGACTGACAAACATACGAGGGATGAAGTGACCACTGTCACCTTAGCCACTCTTCCCAAACTGCGTTGGAAGTCGAAACCTCCTAGGGGAGAGCCCTATAGCAACTCTGTAAGGACACTAAAACACCAAACGATATCTTTCTTGAAGAGAGTGAAAATTTTCCTTTAATATTCAACTAGGGCTAAACAACGCATGCAAAATATCAACTGATAACCACACATGAATATCTTTTACAATATGCAGCGGAATATAAAACTGAGAAATAACTCACAACATCACAACATAAAAATGACATAGTTATTATGGGTATGTAAACCCTCGGAAAAACCCAAGATGGGAAAAATGGTGTAGTAGTCATATAGATTTTATTATGAGAAAATATGGAACATTACAATCACTACAAATTCACCTAAACCTGGCGAATGCAGTACCTGACAGAATCACTGGGCAAATCCCAGCTAAACCTTAACACCCTCCTGTGTGAGTGTACGACCCAGCTGTACGAAGCTCGGTGATTCTGCTACTCACTCCTCCGTCTTCTCAGCTAAATCCTCTATCTGACTTTCTCTCCCTGTCTGTATCCTGTCTCTGTCGAAATACAAGTGTGTGTGTTCTCTCCACCAATTGATCTCTCTTTTATAACTTTAGGTAAAGTGAAAACCCTAATTTCACTTTCACTTTAAGTAGTGGTAAAGCAAAAACCTTAATTTCACTTTCACTTTAACCAGTGGTTCACTAAAGTTAATTTAGATCACTTTAATTTATTTCCAAAGTTAACTTAGGAAAAGTAAATTAAATACAACTGGTTTCTTAATTTAAGTCTTTTGCATGCAAGAACACATGCATGCAGGAAGACCTTCCTTGTCGCTACTAGTTTAACACTCCCTCTCAACGAGGAAGGGATTCGGTAGCAACCCCAACTTATCCCTGAACTTCACAAAACTCTGTCTGCAAAGTGCCTTGGTGAAGATGTCCGCCACCTGCTCATCTGTCTGTATGTACTCCAACCGAATGGTTCTCCTCTGAACACAATCTCTCAAGAAGTGGTATCTAATGTCTATGTGTTTGCTTTGATCATGGAACATTGGATTCTCAGATAGCCTGATGCCACTCTGATTGTCACAGTGAACTACTTTAGCCTCTAGCTCACACTCGAACAACCCTGCAAGTAACTTCTTCAGCCACATACCCTCACAAGCAGCCATGCTGAGGGCCATGTACTCAGTCTCTGCCGAGCTCAATGCAACTGACTTTTGCTTCTTGCTCAACCAAGAGACAACGCCTGATCCAATGCTGAAACAACAACTTGAAGTACTCTTCTGGTCCTCTGCACATCCTGCCCAGTCAGCATCTGTGAAACCTGCTAACTGTACACTCCCCCTGTGCTCATAAACCAATCCATACTCCACTGTACCTCTGATGTAGCGAAGTATGTGCTTCACAGTCGTCCAATGCACTCTCTGAGGGTCCACCATGAACTGACTCAGAGTTGACTGCAAAGCTGATGTTTGGTTGAGTGTTGACCAGATACATAAGCGATCTGATAAGCTAACGATACAAGGTAGGATCAAATCCGTCTGATCCTGATGCATCAATCTTCCTCCTGTTGGAAACTAGAGGTATGGCCATAGGCTTGCAGTCCTCCATCTTGAATCTGTTCAGGATCTGTACTGCATACTTCCCTCGTCCGATGAAGAAGCATCCATCTCTCTGCCAAACCTTCAAGCCCAAAAAGTAATGCATCAGCCCAAGGTCTTTCATCTCAAACTCTACTGCAAGGTTGGGCTTACAGTCTCCAATCAGCCTCTCATCTCCTATCAAAAAGAGATCATCCACATACAAGATCAGTATGAGAGGCACCTCACCTGTTAAGAAGTATAGGTTGTGGTTAGCCTCACTCCGCTGAAATCCCATCTCCCATAGATAGCTGTCAATTCTCAAGTACCGTGCTCGAGGTGTCTGCTTGAGCCCGTAAAGAGCTCGATGCACGCGTCTCCCTATTCTCCACATCAAACCCCTCTGGCTGCTCAATATACACCTCCTCCTCTATCACTCCGTTGAGGAAGGCAGTCTTGATGTCCATCTGATGGACACGCCAACCCATTTCACCTGCTAGTGAGATAATGGTCCGAATGGAAGAATACCTGGAAATAGGGGCGAAGGTCTCCTCATAATCAATACCCTCCTTCTGTGAAAACCCCTTTTCCATGAAGCGTGCCTTGTACTTCTCCACTCTTCCGTCTACTGCATGCTTCACCTTGTAGATCCATCTGGATCCCACCACCTTTTTTCCTTGTGGCCCCGACAAAACCTCCCATTCCTGGTTTTTCATAATGGAGTCATACTCCTCAACCATAGCTTCCTGCCACACACCATGTTGTGTAGCCTCCACGAAGTTGGAAGGTTCAGAGTTAATCAACTTTGTCATCAGTGCCATATAACTAAGCCTTTCTAGTGGTACACTATGTCCGTCTAAAAGATGTTTGTGGAGGATCTACCTACCTGGAATCCTGCACTGTGGATCTAAACCACTTAAGCCTTGGCCTAGTGTCAACTTGTTGCGGCTACTAGATATCCGTCTCCTGTTGCAACTCATCCTTCAAGTCAATGACTGAAGGATCCTGTCCACCTGACTCCCTTTGACCACTAGAACTTGTGCTCTGTGTCTGTACCTTTACCTGTACATCTGGCTCCTCCAACTTGACTCCCGACTCCTGTGCTGGCTGTTGCTCTGTTGGTAAGTCCAAAGATCTCCACAAGGCCCTGTTCTCATCTAACTGGACATCCCTGCTCATAATTATCCTCCTGGGAGCAGGAATGTAAATTCTATATGCCTTCGAAATCTCGTTGTAACCAACAAGTAACCCCTTCTCTCCAGAAGGGTCCAGCTTCTTTCTATTGTCAGCATGAACATGACAATAGCAGACACTGCCGAATATGCGAATGTGATTCACATCTGGCCTAGTGCCTGTGAAGACCTCCTCTGGTGTCTTCCTTCCCAAGGCTATGTGGGGACACCTGTTTTGAATGTATACTGCAGTCCTATATGCCTCGGCCCAAAGGAATAGTGGTAATCCTTGATCAAATAGCATGGCCTTGGCTGCTCCAACCATAGTCCTGTTCTTCCGCTTTGCAACTCCATTTTGCTGTGGGGTATGGGGCATAGTGTGCTCCTTCTTGATCCCCTCAGCCGAACAATACTCCATGAACTCATTGGAAGTGTACTCACCCCCATTATCTGTCCTCAATGCCCGAATCTTCTTTCCTGTTTGGTTCTCCACAAGAGTCTTGAACTCTCGGAACCTCTCAAAGACCTCTGACTTGGCCTTCAGGAAATAGATCCAGGTTTTCGTGGAATAGTCATCAATGAAGGTTACATAGTAGTTGTAACCACTGAACGAATGGACACTCATAGGTCCGCATACATCCGAATGCACCAAGTCCAAGGGCTCCTTAGACTTGTGCTCACTTTGTGGGAAAGGCTTCCTGATGTTTTTCCCCAAAGCACAACCCTTGCAGTGGTTATGCTTTTCCTCTTGTACCTGAGGAACTCCAATGACTGCCTGTCTCAAATGCTTCAGTGCTCCATGGTGTAAGTGTGCCATCCTCCTATGCTACAACTCACCCTGACTGCTGCTGCTGCTGACTAGAGCCTTTGCAGGCTCAAAGTGTAATCTGTACACTTTCCCGCTCCTTCTGCCAATCACCCGATCCAAGCTCCTATCTGACCCCTTGGGCCTGATATACACTCTATGGTCACGGAACTTCACCTGATATCCCTTGTCCTCTAGAGTGGAGACTGATATAAGATTCTTGGTCAGTCCTGGAACATATAACACATCAGCAAAACTGAGGAGTTTGCCCATAGTTTTAAAAATCGGAATCAGACTTGGGATCTGTTGAGGGTCAACTCGGAATCGAAATAGGAATCGGTAATGAATTGGTCATAAATCGGCTGATTTGAATTTAATGAATCGGTTTGCTAAAAAATACTTCAAATATTTAAATTTTAAAGAAAAACAACATTTTCAAGATTATAATCCATGATTCCAAGGCATTGAAGACAAAATAACCAAATTCTGCTCATGTATATACCATATAAGAGTCAATATATCAAAATGGCACAAAGTGTACTGTAATCTGGAGTCTGTGACTGTACTCTGTGCAATACATAAATGATAATACATGTAACATATCTAGGATACTAGAACAAAATACATAATCCATGAGGCCTAGGTGGCTAGGCCCTATATAGTAAAGGCTATATGGCTCGGAGAGTCCAAAAAACATGCTACATAATCAACTACATAATACATCATCAATGATCATCATCAAACTCAACACCACTACTAGAACTAGAACTAGAAGAAGAACCGGAAGGACTAGCAAATGCATCATGATTTGGCTTAGTCTCGGGCTCCTCAGGATCAAAGTCATCTGCTAATGAAGTAGTAGTACTGGCTGAATGTCGACGTCGTCGACGACTATAAGTACGAGGTCTTGATTGACTAGTGCCCACCATGCCTGGCACTGCTCTCTCAGCATCTACACCTGTATGAACTGATGGCATCGACAGTAAAGGATTTGCATCCAACGGAACATCCAGCAAGTCCTCCAGCTCAACATCTATGTCAACACCAAACTCTGGCGGTTCGGTCTCCACTACCCAATCTGAGTTTGGATCTATATCATCCAACATAATGGGATCTGTATCAGGTCTTTTGCTCATCAATTGGTTGCGCCTGAGTTGGAGGTTGTACTGCACAAAGATTAGATCGTTTAACCGTTTTTGCTCTAAACGGTTTTTCTTCTTTGTGTGAATCCGCTCAAACAAAGACCAATTGCGCTCACACCCAGAAGAGCTGCAGGTTTGACTCAAGACCCGAATTGCAAACCTTTGCAATAGTTTAGTATGGTTACCAAATGCCTGCCACCATTGTGCTGCAAATGTGAAGAGTCAAGGTAGTTAATAACTTAATTCAACAATTTCGATTGTAAATTTGGCTAAGAATTGCAGTATTTAGTATTTACTATTTACAATTTAAGAATTGTAGTTTAAACTTTAAACTTTAAAAACATAAGTTAATCAAACAATGGAAATGTTTACCTGGTTGGTCATCCTCTCTTGAAATCTTAGCAACATTATTGGCAAAGGTACCTATGGCGGCAGTGAAAGAGTTGATTTGTCGATGTATCTCCAATTGGTCCCCCTCATTTGGGACCATGCGCTCAAGGCAAGAATACAATCCATCTGCTACCTCCTTAGTCAGATCTAGATCAATATGCGCTCTATACTGATACCTTGGGTTAAGAAAATACCCAACTACATGTATAAGGCGATGGAGTTGACTGTTCCATCTCCTATCAATGATCTCCCAAATAGGCCCATACTTGGCCACTCTATCTTTGTATGCTGCCTTTATCTGCTCTTTTGCTTGATCCATAGCTTCATAAATGTAGCCCATGGCCAATTTTTCCCCATCAACCAATCGCAACACCTTAGCAAGTGGCTCAGTAATTGCCACAACCTCTGCTGCTCTTTTCCAAAATGAAGAGCTTTTAATTCTTTTCTTGGTGTCTTTTCCATCTTGTTTGAGGGCCCATTGGGATGAATTCCATTCATCACTTGAAAACATTTTCTCCAAGTTTTGTGCTTGGGAAATGAGAGATTGCAATGTAAGGAAGTGAGTTGCAAATCTAGTAACTACAGGCTTAACAAGCTCCCTGCCCTGTGTGTGTCTCCTCATCAAGCTCAATACCCAACCGTGGTTGTAGATGTATTTGGTGATGCTTTTGGCACGCTCTATAGTGTCCTTGATCCAATCCTGTTTGCATATGTCCTCAAGCATGAGGTCTATGCAATGTGCCACACATGGAGTCCAGAATATGGTTTTATGTTTTTCCTCTAACATCTTACCAGCAAAGAACATAGTTAGAGGCATTATCTGTGATGATTTATACAACATTAATTGCCTCCACCTCCTTAACAACGTCATCCAAAAGACGAAATAATAGATTTGCATCTTTCACCTGATCAGATGCATCACTTGATCTCAAAAACATGGTTCCACGTGGGCAAGAGTCAAGAAAGTTTATGAGGGTACGACCCTTCTGATCGGTCCATCCATCTGACATGATAGTGCATCCTGTTCTAACCCATGACTATTTGAAATCCTTCAAGTATTCTTCTATGGACACTATCTCTTTTTGCAAAAGAGATCCTCTCAATTCATGCATACTAGGGCCTTTGAAGCCCTTACTAGCAGCTATAATAGCATCCCACATAGGATGGTAATAAGAAGAGCATGCGGCATTGAAGGGGAGATCAGCATCATACCACCATCTAGCTATGTACTCATAGGCAGCTTCTTTGTATTTCTTCTTCCAATGGTCATCTAAGGTGGGCTGAACATGTGTTGGAGGCATATGAGAAGCATTGGCACTAGCAGAGGATGTAAAATAGCTTTGAATGCCACCCTTCTTTTTTGATTTACCCTTCTCTTGTGTAGTATCGGAGGGTGGGACATACCCAAAAGGATCCCTAAGATCGGTAGAAGGGATAGATGAAGAGCCTTCAATTGGACCCGGAGCATAGGTCCCACCCATCATTTCAGCAAGCCTCCTCTTCTTTCCTACTTCTTCCTCTATCTCTCTTTGCCTAGCCATAGTCTCTTCAAACTTCTTAAAATATTCTTGCATATCAGCTCTAATTTGTCCAATGACATCTAGTGGAGCTTCACATGCCTTCACTTGCCCTTTGATGGCAGCCAAGTGTTGTTTAAGCCTGTAAATTCCACCACCCTTAATCAACTTCTTGCAATACTTGCAATACATAACCCCATCAACAACATCTGCATGGGCCCATGTCGGATCTTTTGCTTTTGGGGTCATTTCGGATAGGCTGAAAGTTGAAACAACAACGAGCAAAATTATAAAATTATAAAAATAGAGGGGATCTTCATCTCTTTTACCAATTGGAAAAATAATAAATTATAAAATTACTGTTTAAACTTTAAAATTATAAAAATTTTGCAAAATTGAAAAGAGATCTCTATTTAGTATTTAATAATTAATACAAAATTACAAATTTAAACATTTAAGTTTTAAGTTTTAACTCACATAAATAGAAATTTTAATTTTTTAATAAAACATATGTGGTAAACTTGGATAAATCATAAATTTGTTACTTACCTGAAGGCTGAATCTCTGAATCTCTGATAAATTGATAATGAGTATTGAACAATGAAGACTGCCCTCTGCAAGTGCACTCTGCAATCTTAAAAATGATAAACTGTCCAGTGTCCACCCAACTATCATGCTTCAACACTTTGCTGTCCAGACTCCAGCACTGTCCACCCATGACCCAACTCAGCAGTGAGCACTGCTACTGTCCACTGTCCACCGAGTCCACCCAACTCGGCAGTTCCCACTCCCACTGTCAACTCCTCTCAGCTCGTTGCTCTGTCCACTAAGCACCCACTCAAGTCTCAAACAGCAAACACAAGTGACAAGAAATAATAGGATATTAGGAAGTGGACCGATACTAGTTTATATTTGTAGTTGGGTTGAGTAGTTGGGTTGGGTGGGGACTAGTTTAGGTTAGGGATAGGTTAAGTAGATAGGTTAGTAAAAATATAAACAAAAAAAATAAAAAACAATATGAAACTTAAAAAAACAAAAAAAATAGAAGTTGCCCGTAACCGGCTCGGTCAGTTTCGAAACCGGCCGGTCAGACCGGTTAGTTACTGAACTGGACCGGTTTGGTTACCAACCAGTCGGTTCGGTAACTAACCGGTCACCGATCCGGTTTACTTGCCGGTTTGGTACCGAACCGGTGAACCGACCGGTTCCGAAACTGGTCAGACCGATTTTTAAAACTTTGAGTTTGCCAGACTCCCTCTCAAATGAAATAGTGCCAACTCCCTACGCCTGATACCGCACATCAGCACCTAGCCCAACGTGGATCCTTGTTCTACCCTCCTGCAAGTCTTTGAAGAATCTCTTTTGTCCAGTCATGTGACTAGATGCTCCACTGTCGATGTACCATATGCTGCTCCTTGTGGTGCTTGCCATGCAAGCTATCAAGCAAAACTCCTCATCGAAGTTCCTGCTGAACTCATCCACCTCTACAGATCCAGCCATCTGAGTGTTACTCTTCTTCTTTCTGTCTGGGCTCTGGGAGGCAAATTGTCCCTGCTTGTGGCAGATAAAACTCTTGACCTTTGACACGTCAAGGTTCTTCTTACCATCCTTCTTCCTCTTTGTCTTCCCCTTGCTCTTCCCTGTAAGGGCTAGAGCCTCCTCATCCACAATCTGTGGGGCACTGCTGGATGACCTGATCCTTGACCCATGCGGGTCTCCTCTTGCATAAAGTCATCCCATAGTCTCTGCCAATCAGGGAGCTTCCCCCTAGCCACAACACCTTTGACAAAGGTGTCCCATGGCTTAGAGAAGCCATTGAGGGCTATCCGAACTAGCTCCTCATCATCAGTTTTAGAGCCAATAGCTCCAAGCTCATCCCTGATCTGTGCAACACAGTATGCATCCTCTAATAAATCGACCTACATCTTCTTGCATTCTAGGCCAATAAACATACCATTGAAAGTTTGCAATCGTCTTCCGTACACCAAAATGCCTTGCAACTTTGGAGATATGCGCCTGTTTGATAAGTTACAATATCTCGCCTTTAGGAACACAGAGCTTGTCCAGCTTGTAGAGTAACTCATCTTGGAGATGAGAGTCAAATTTGCTGTCACCTTCTTCTACATGGAATCGACCTTGCAGTTGCTGAATTACCTCCTTGAAGTCCTCATCTTCTGTGTACTCCTTGTATGCATCATGGATAAAATGTTTCATGTGCAGAAGAGTCCCCAAAGATGTACTCTTGCCTTTAAGTGGCCTTGAGCACATGTCTACCATATTGTTTGTACTTCCCTTCGTATACATGATGACTAGATGGAATTGTTGTAAGAATCCCATCCAATTATAATGTCTAGTTTGTTGTAGATTACTTTGGGCCTATAAATACTGCAGTGGCTGGTGATCTGTGTGAATGATTGTCTCCTTGCCCATCAGATAGTGCTTCCACTTCTTAATAGATTGAACCAGGGCATAGAGTTCCTTATCGTAGGTAGGGTAGTTTCGGGATGCCCCATGAAACATTTTAGAATGATTGCATACTGACCATCGTTATTGCATCAAAACTGCTTCCATGGCATACCCACATGCATCTGTCTCCACTTCAAAAGGCTTTTGCAAATTCGAGGTTGAGGGAAAGGCTAGAGCAGTGAGCCTAGAGGAGGGACTCATAGGGTGCTATTTATGAATATGATCCCATTATAGGCAATAATTCGCCGACATGTATGATTTATGATTTATGTTTCACATTCATTTTTTAGAATATATA
>LPNX010037801.1:537609-582951 GCA_001517045.1 Pseudotsuga menziesii | reverse complement strand
TGGCTTTGTCCCACACATGCCCTTTTATCAATATTTGATTAAAAAAAACTTTCTCGATTATATATTCTCGTTGACTATATACTCTTGATGATGAGTGGCTTGGCTTTGTCCCACAGATGCCTTTTATCAATATTTGATTAAATTTTTTTTTCTCGATTATATATTCTCGATGATGAGTGGCCACTCATCATCTTGATAAAAAAAAGCTTTCTCGATTATATATTCTCGATGATGAGTGGCTACTCTCGATGATGAGTGGCTTTGTCCCACATATGCCTTTTATCAATATTTGATTAAAAAAAACTTTCTCGATTATATACTCTCGATGATGAGTGGCTTTGTCCCACAGATGCCTTTTATCAATATTTGATTAAAAAAAACTTTGACAAAATCAATATTTGATTAAAAAAGACTTTAATATTGATAAAAAAAACTTTGACAAAATCAATATTTGATTAAAAAAAACTTTCTCGATTATATATTCTCGTTGACTATATACTCTCGATGATGAGTGGCTTGGCTTTGTCCCACAAATGCCTTTTATCAATATTTGATTAAAAAAAACTTTCTCGATTATATATTCTCGATGATGAGTGGCCACTCATCATCTTGATGAAAAAAAGATTTCTCGATTATATATTCTCAATGATGAGTGGCTACTCTCGATGATGAGTGGCTTTGTCCCACAGATGCCTTTTATCAATATTTGATTAAAAAAAACTTTCTCGATTATATACTCTCGATGATGAGTGGCTTTGTCCCACAGATGCCTTTTATCAATATTTGATTAGAAAAAACTTTCTCGATTATATACTCTCGATGATAAGTGGCTTTGTCCCACATATGCCTTTTATCAATATTTGATTAAAAAAAACTTTGACAAAATCAATATTTGATTAAAAAAAACTTTGACAAAAATTGATTTTGTCAATATTTAATTAATTGTCAATATTTGATTAAAAAAAACTTTGACAAAAATTGATTAAAAAAAACTTTGGCATTTTGTCAATATTTGATTAAAAAAGCCTTTTGTCAATATTTGATTAAAAAAAACTTTGACAAAAATTGATTAAAAAAAACTTTGGCTTTTTGTCAATATTTGATTAAATTTTTTTTTGGCTTTTGTCAATATTTGATTAAGAAAAACTTTGGCTTTTGTCAATATTTGATTAAAAAAAACTTTGGCTTTTGTCAATATTTGAAGTTCAATATTTGATTAAAAAAAAACTTTGGCTTTTGTCAATATTTGATTAAAATAAACTTTGGCCTTTGTCAAAAAATTTGTTGTCAATATTTGAGTAAAAAAAACTTTGGCCTTTGTCAAAAAAAACTTTGGCCTTTGTCAATATTTGATTAAAAAAAACTTTGGTATTTGTCAATATTTGATTAAGAAAAACTTTGTTATTGAATAAAATTTGAACTAGAATAAAAACTTTGGATGAAAAAATACTTTGGCTTTTGTCAAAAAAAACTTTGACCCTTGTCAAAAAAAACTTTGGTAATAAAAAAAGCTTTGGCCTTTGTCAAAAAAAACTTTGGTAATAAAAAAAACTTTGACGTTTGTCAATATTTGATTAAAAAAAACTTTGGCATTTGTCAATATTTGATTAAAAAAAACTTTGTTATTGAATAAAATTTGAACTCGAATAAAAACTTTGGATTAAAAAAAACTTTGGCCTTTGTCAAAAAAAACTTTGGTATTTGTCAATATTTGATTAAAAAAAACTTCGTCAATATTTGATTAAAAAAAACTTTGGCATTTGTTAGTATTTAATTAAAAAAAACTTTGTCAATATTTGATTAAAAAAAACTTTGGCATTTGTCAATATTTGATTTAAAAAAACTTTGTTATTGAATAAAATTTGAACTCGAATAAAAACTTTGGTATTGAATAGAATTTGAACTCGAATATAAATCCCATTTCACCCAAAAAAAATCACCTTTTGTCAATAAAATTTGAACTTGAATCCCATTTCACCTAAAAAGACAAAATATTTGATTAAAAGAAACTTTGGTATTGAATAAAATTTGAACTCGAATATAAATCCCATTTCACCCCAAAAAAATTCACCTTTTGTCAATAAAATTTGAACTCTAATATAAATCTCATTTCACCCAAAACAAACTTTGGTATTGAATACTATTTGAACTTGAATATAAATCTCATTTCACCCAAAAAAGTTCATTGTTTAAGTTTTATTCAAAAAGAATAAAATTCTTTTAAATAATAAAAATTCTTTCTTTTTGCTCAAATAACCAATGAAATCTTTTTCTTGATGATGAGTGGCTTTGTCCCACAAATGCCTTAAATGCCTTTTATCAATATTTGATTAAAAAAACCTTTGGTATTGAATAAAATTTGAACTGGAATATAAATCCCATTTCACCAAAAACAATTCACCTTTTGTCAATAAAATTTGAACTCGAATATAAATCCCATTTCACCCAAAAAAATTCATTATTTAAACTTTATTAAAAAAAAAAAAATTCTTTTAAATAATAAAAATTCTTTCTTTTTGTTCAAATAGCCAATGAAATCTTTTTCTTTTGTAAACATGGCAAATCAAGAAAACCTACTCTTGCAATAATAGAATTTAGCACAGATGCTAACACAATGAAAAAATAGTCAACAACAAAAAAGAGTAGAATTATAAGTGCGAATAATTCCTGATATGATTTGAAGTTGATAAGTTAAGAATATGACTCATGACAAGAAAAAAGTATTAAACACTTTCCAATAATGTTAAATTGAAAAACAATGTCACCTTAAATACATATGCCAGATTACTTCAAAGCACAACTGGACCTTAATAAAGACCTGGATTTTCCAAAATTTCTACACAATCCAGAAATATATTTTCTTTGGATTTGAATATATTTATGGAAGGTGTAAATGTTCTAATTTTGCAGCAATTTTATATAGACTATTATCAATATAATTGTCTTATTGACCATTAAATTGTTTTAAATTTTATTTGTTAGCAATGGTTTAAAATTATATTTTACATTTGATTTGCTAGCAATTGTTTTAAATTTTATTTGTTAGCAAATGTTTTAAATGACTAATATATTCTGGACACATGCACTTCTGTATTCCATCTTTGGTCAAAATTGAACACAAAAGCGCATGCTATGCGCAACTCAAATGAATTGCTTATGGTATCATACAGTTTGAGGCATGGGAAACATGCAGAAATTCAGTACAATAGTATCACCCTTTAAATTGAAGTGAAGCATATGAAAAAATCGTTAGCTTTTAGACATACAACACCGAAAAGTAGAGGGAAAAGTTTCGTCGTAGGATGGTGCTAAATTAATTAATTTTTATATATTATTTTTATATTGTAAGGCTTTTCACCAACTTTCAAAACTGCATCTCCTCAATTACATTTTTTCACTTAGAAATAAAAAATCAAGAAAATCCAAGTTCTAACAATTCTACTTCACACAAGTTGTTGAAAAATATGAATTATTGTATATTCAAGAAATAATTGGGCCAAGCATTATAAAGTACCAACATTTGTAAATTTAGAACTCTTGACAACATAAATAAATCATGGCATACCTTATCAAGCATATTAGAGTGCTATTAAAAAACAGAGTATTCTTCATCAGAATCACCCATTTCTTCACATTCAAATTGCACACTTTCTCCAATTTCATCATCAGAATCACTCAACTCTTCTTGCTCCATCACTATTTCTGGGAGAGAGTCCTCTTTCAGACATACAACACTTTCTTCTTCTTTCTCGTGGTTTGATTTCTTTGAGGTTGTAAATTATTAATATGGTATACTATTATTCTTTTCCATAACTATTATGGGGCCACTTTCAATCGTACTTTCAACTTCATTAAAATAGGGAGCTGCCTCATCTAAAATTGTTTGACATACCTGCAGATTTGAAGTTATTCCATTCCTCACTCTTCTCTCAGCACTAAAGATGCTCTTTCTTGAAACATCTCTACCTCCTCCCTATTTTCTACGTACAACAGTATTATTTCTCTCTGAAGGCCTAATATCACCACTTTGTACCATTTTTGGTTCCTTACATCTTCCTTCCACTACATACGATCTTGTGTCGTAAGTAATATTTAGATGTTTCCCATTCACCACAGTTGGAGGAGACAAACTTGTGAATTCCCCTTGATGCAACTGCTGTAGTTTATGGGTTTCTGTAGGACCTACTTCTGGTCTTGAAATGCACAATGGAGGAACAAACTGTGAGGAATGTACTCCAGTTAGTCCTGAATTGTAGGACTGGTTCAACCTTCCATTGGTAACAGTAGAATAATTTCCATGCACTTGTAAATTATTTTGTAATAAGGGATGGAAATCACCAACAATTGAAGATGGGACTGTTCCTTTCTTTAATGGATCTAGAAGATGAACAACCTGGTGTTTCCGTGCGCCATTTTTTTTAAGGTTAGTAACGAGTGGATGAAAGTCACTGTGTTGTGCATTTCTTGCAAAAATGTTGAAAGGGATCCGAGCACCCATGCCATATTTAGTATGTTGATAATGAATAGAATATTCAGAGGAATTATGCAATAACAGAGGATGCATGTGGATATCTGTATCACTTGTCACACGATTTCTTTCCGTAGACTTAGGTTCCTCCAGTTTTGCCACTTTCCATCTATCCAGAGATGGCGCAGGCTCCTGATCCTGCAAAGTTGTCCTCTTTTCCATATTGACAACTTCCAAAATGTATATTTGGATCATTTGAGAGACTTCTATCCGAGCCAGCAATGGAGGTTGACACCACTATAGTAATTGCAACAGTTGGTGAATAGGGATTAACAATTGTTTCCTCTCTTCCATCTCTCAAAGTTTGTAAATGGCGTTGAGGATCTACTATGACTACTACATGTGATAGCGAGTTTGACCTTTTATTTTATGTAAAGGTAAGCCTATCAGAAGAGACATGCTAACGACTTCTTAACATAGATTGAAGGATCACACGAATAGATGGAGGAAGGTTCACTGTAGGAAAATTAGGTGCTAGTTTAACCGTCTGAATTATATTTTTTTGACATGTCCGATATTGCTGAAAGTTCACCTGGTCTCTAATATGTATTCTAGCATGATCAAAAGGAGCTAGCTGTGTAGACCTCAAGGAAGTAGTCATGCAAGATGACATCTGAGAAGTATATGGTATTTGTGATATCCTTTCAAAATAAGAACTTTGGTGGCCTGTAGTCTGATGCAAGGATTGGATTTGTAATGGAGATATATTGACACTGTGCACTTGCAGTTCACCCATTATTTGATTGTAACCTCCTCCCTTTTGTGCCCCAAAGTTAGCTTGAGTAAAATAGTTTCCATTCCCATCCAACACTTATGGAGAAGGTACTGGAGCAGCCATGAATCCAGAAGTAGAAGGCTTCCAATCTACTAAAAATGTTTCATGGAAATGATCCTCTTCTGCATCCTCTGCATTGTCATCTGCACTATTCTCCTCTTCATCATCTTTTCAATTTCTTCCCCCGCACTTTCTGCCAAAAAAATGTTTAGGTCTCGAGCAGTTTTTGATCACAAGAAAATCACAAAAGTTAGGACAATTTATTGTTTGGAATAATTTACCACTTTCATTTCCACAACAACACCACCCTCTTTCTTCAATCTAGGCCTCCTAGCTTCATATAACCGATTCCTTTCTTTCGTGGCATCATCTATTTTCTATGACTTTTGTATCCCCTGTGTAATTCGCCATTGACGGGGAAACAAATCAGGATATCGGTATGGAACACAGTATTGCCATAATTTAATCCAATCATATTGTAGGACTTTCAGGCCCTGCATAAGGCAAAATATGAAATATGATAAGCTTATTTTAAGTTAGATGATGTTTATCAAAAAGTTTTCTTACCATATTAAGTGACTCACCTCATGAATGCACACTTTTTCTTCTAGTGTCAAAGGAGATTCCTTCATTCGCCGCACAACCTGCATTCCTCAATATGTTAAAACTTCAAAGCTTTTCCTTTTCTATGAAAATAATATTCATTTATAGGTTGGCATCGTTGGGTGCGGTTAGAAAAATTCTACAACAGATCAAGTAGCTGAGTAAAGTAGCAACAAAATCAATGCCTAGACTACAATTTATGGTTATGTAATACTACAAACTTTTGTATATCATGTATTGGAACGAATTTCCATTAATTTCCAAAATAGGTCAATGGTACTCTAAAATACAGAGGGATGCATTAGCAAAATAGACTGCTTAGAGCATCTTCTCCCTGTTTCCACACATATAATATGAGGATTTTGATCCAAGATGAAGACCCTGCCCAAGCAGGATGTATTGGAGTATGTTGACTTTTGGGCCATTTTTTTTCGCTATTTGGATGCATATTCAGTTGACATCCCCATCATACATGTGAAAAAGATACAAGTTGATGTGATGGATCGTTTGGCTTGTTAAGTAGCATACCACTTGTGTACACCTTCCTAGACACATCCCTTGTGACATTTTATCTGTTTCCATCCCCATCATACATGTGAAAAAGATACAAGTTGATGTGATGGATCGTTTGGCTTGTTAAGTAGCATACCACTTGTGTACACCTTCCTAGACACATCCCTTGTGACATTTTATCTGTTTCCATCCCCATCATACATGTGAAAGAGTTACGAGTTGATGTGATGGATCATTTGGTTTGTTGAGTAGAATACTACTTGTGTACACCTTCCTAGACACATCCCTTGTGAGAATTTATCTGTGGACCACTATGTAGGTGTTGAATCCCGATGTGTTGTAGCGATGTTTGTTCTCTTCCATGCTTGTTCTTGTTTGGGTTTCTAAAGTTCTTGGATTAAATGCTATGTTAGACCTATGTTGGAGGAGAATTGTTGGTATCATGTGTGATCAATCATTCATCATGATCTATTCTTCATTTGGTGGAACATCCCTTTTTGCACACATTTATAGGAGATCTATCCTTTCAACAACTATTTTGGTTGATTTATCATGTGATCTCTACCTTGAAGGATGAGCACCCTTGTGCTTATGGATATTTCTAGAGTTGGGATGATTTCTTGATGATGTTTGACCCCTTACTTCGTGGACCACTCCATTACTTATGGCCTTTGGCACATTTATTGAGGCATAGCCTCCCTCTTGCACACATGTTCTCTTTACCTTGCTTTGATATGATTTGTTGGATAGTTTCACATGATGGCATGTGATTTAGGGTCCACTTCTTGCTTGTATTGGAGATCGTCCCACTTTTCATGCACATTCCTCTAAGACGCATGGTTTATGGCACATCGATCTATGTTTTGGAAAATTTATTGAGACCTGACTACCTTTCCCATGGATATATTCCTTGGCACACTATTTGAGGTAGCCCCACTATAGGAGGTGGTTATAACAACCGAAGGATACCTTCTTTGCACATGTTCCTATGAGATACATTGTTTGAGAAGTTGGTTATTGCATTGGAGGAAGCACCCTAACTAACTCTACTATCTTGGGCATTGTTTTAACATATTAAGGTTGATCTCATTGAACAAGTGGAGTGCTCCCCTAGTTGGTATCTTAGCACATTCATTGATGATGTAACTACCCTTGCACATCTATCTAGGGTGCTCCATATTGATTATTACTTTATTTTGACTATTTCCCAAGATCCTAGGGAAACAATAACCATCACCGGAACTCTTCTCAAGGGTGAAACCCTCCTCGGATTAATTTATACTATGTGGCATGGTCAAGTTGGTCCCTTAACCATTTCCTTGCACATAGTTTAAGGGTACACCTCTTCTAGGCGATCTTTATATTATATTGTTGGTTAACTAGGCTTCTTGTAGGATACCCTATTAATTATTATAACACCTGGCTTGATAACCTCTCCTCTTTTAAAATGCTTAGGTTAGGTGATTCAAAACAGAAGGTAACACTCTAGGCCTGAGAAATATCACCTTGAAGAGGACTACATTAAAATTTATTCACGTGGAAAAGATTCTATTTTCCACTTGAAGATGTTCATAGAAAAATATGTACAAAATTAAATATTGTATAAGAGCAGTAAAGGGTTTGGATGCTTACGCATTTTGGTATCTCTTTTGGGCATAAAATTGTTCCATTTCTGGTAAATTTTTTATCTAAAGCCTCTAAAACTCATAAAAACACCAGTAAAGAAGTGAAAAATGGACCTCAAAAATGACAATAGAAACTAAAACATCAGCACTATTTGATATAGTTAAAACTTAACCCACAATAAACAAAACTTTCTTTAGGTTCCTCATATTACCAACTACAGAAACTAAGACTTAACCCTTATTTCATATTGTTAAACCGAGATCCAAGTAACCGTTTTTCAATTTCATCACCTTACTTCAAGTTTAGTTGAAATTTTTATTCGGCCCCATTCTTTATTGAAATCAGTAAGGACAGAATACAACTTAATGATGTGACTGATATGATGGAGAAGCAAGGACATAAATGTTACCTTTCAAAAAAATAATTTCGATTTCCTTTATTTTTCTACCTTGTCCAACGACAATAACTTGTAATTAACAACAATTTAGTATTTTCCATTCACACCATTAATACTCACCCTAAATACCATACATTGACGTTTCACTTAGCTAGTCATTTATTTCTAGTTCATTAGCCATGTTGTTATCCGTCTAGTCCCCTTCCTCTTTAACCTCCTTATTTACATATATGTCACCTTCTACATCTCGTCAAAGCAATCCTATTCAAAAGGCACATTTCAACATAGGGTTCATTAGGGAGGTAATCTTGGCTGACGTATGTATCTCTACTCATATCACAGTAGGCCCTCTACTATATAATCCAGCTAGTTAGTTGGTTGGTATTGGTAAATTGAACCCTTTAATAAAAAAAAGATAGATATATATAAGAACCTCTTTAAACGTTGAAACATCATGCGACTACATTGCTGGGTGCAATATTTAATATACGGTAGAAATAACTGGTTAAAAGGGTAAGGTGAGACTACTATCTAAGACAATGATTGTTAAATATCTAAGCTTTCTCCATACACGATCTGAGTAATATGAGTAATCATTGTCCCATAATGATTGGTTATATGTTGTGAGTTGTAGCAATTGCACTGATTAAATGATAACAATCAAATGTTGTTCGTTCTATCCGGTAACTTGATAGCAAGTTGTGTTGTAATATGGTTGTTTCCATAAGCTTTAGTTACACATGTTGTAATATAGTTATATGAGCTTAATTACAGTAAGCAAACCAAATATAGAGCATGTTATATCATATGGAAAGTACAACATCATCATGCATGTTACTACTTGTATATATTAGTGTGAATATAATTGGAATAAAACCATTCTAGTGAGTAACCCTAATCAAGTTGGTGTGTTACTTAGACTCTGATTACAAGCAAGCTGATTATTATGGTAAATCTTATGACATTAATCTGAATAAGAGAGATTACACATAAGCACTCAATATGGAAACAATGTAATCATGTTGGAAGCTTGGAGTAATGCAGAAAAGCTTGACACCAAATTCTATGAACAAGAAATGGAAACAAAGCCTCACACATAACACAATAATCACATAAGTAAACACTACATAACATATCTGGTATGATGTGATAGTCATTCATATTGCTTATGTATTAGTAGTAATACAAATCTATCTCTAATACAATGATTACTATAGAACCGTGTTTATTATGGTATACCGAGTAACTAATGTGGAACTACACTAGTTACCATGATTCTGAAGTTATTAGCTCTTCATTAAATCTTTAATACAATAAGCTCTATTATCACCATAAAATAAGCTTATAACATGCTATTAATTACACAAAATGCATATGATCCAATCCATTTCTTTTTCCCATTGAACACATGAAGCTTACAAGATTATGGTGAAGTAAGTGATTAGTTAGAATGAATCAATTGAGGTGACTGGTTTCCACTATTAATAATCTCTTATTAGTGTAAATCTTCTAGTCATATGTTTTTATTCAATGTATTGTACTATTCCCATATGTTTGCTTATTTGAGGTAATTTGAGCTCTTTGTACTGTGTTTGATTTGAGTCTTTTGTCTGGTTTAGTGTTCCAAGTAATCACATAAGTAATGATGCTTTATTTTCTAAAAGTACCGCCATTTATAAAATAATATGTAGTTCACTTTCCCTTATTTAATTGTAAATCTCATTGGTTAACTACTACACTTTATTAGGGAAAAGATGGAAAGTATCGGTAGAGTATAACCAAGCTCTCTTAGATTCAATGGGATTTCTTAGTTATACCAATACAGCCCTTGTTGTTGGAAATACTCACCTCCCGCGGAGAGGAGTTGTTTCTCTAGATCGGAATCCTTCACAGCTAGAAAAAATGACTGATAACAATAAAGAGAAATTTTCCTAAGATAAACAATCATTTGGAATGAAACCTTCACTTGCAATGCATTGTGATGCTCCAGCCTTAAAAGTTCCATATTTCCACAGTTACCTGCAATAAAACATCACAAAGTACACAAGATCAAGAGTGCCAAAAGCTATCTATTATCCTATATCAAAGACTAAGGAGTTTGATAATAAATAAGTGATTGAAACACAATAAGATTTATGGAAAATAAATTTTTTATTGCATAGTCAAATAAAGAGAGAGTTTACAACCATTATGCCTTAGTGTTGTGATGCCACCTCTCATTCCAAGTCTTGTCCTCCAAGCTTCAACTTGCCTTCCTTATCCTCACCCTAGATTTGGCCAAAAATTTGGTGCAACAACATTAATTTCCTCCTCTTTACCCATGGGGGTTGAACCAGTATTTATAGCTCTTGGGAGGATAGGAATGGTTGAGGTGGAAGGGAGATCCTACTAGGGGGGATATCGAGTCCAGGTGTTCCACAAGAGTAGGGATGAGGGTTCCACGAAGCTGATCTTCGTGAATATTCTCTTTTTCCTTTTGAAACTTGAGCACCACTCTTTTTCTATGGAGATAGAGCATTACCAAGGTTTCACCGCTCATTTCTCAAAGGTATTAAGCGGTGACACCGCTCATTGTCAATTGAAACATGGCGTTACTGAAAGGGTAACGCTCATTGCATAAAGCGCAGAAGTGGTGGTGGACACAAGTATGAAAATATGAGTCCTGGCCAGTGTCTAACTTCATCACTTGAGGAATTGATGAAATTTCTGGTGTTTTGGTTCTCTTTATATGATCATGACAAGAATTGTGTGTAACAGAATGCCCCCCCAAAGCATGAGGCTAGAGGAATAGGATAGGCGAGAGCTTTGTAAGAACAAGTTATCACTTCGAGGAAAGAAATCATTTGATAGGAGATCATCATCAACCTGACTTTTCTGCAATACATTAGTACTTTGACTCATATCCAAATAACTCCTCATCATGGTTGCATATTGATACAAGGCTGATCCATGTGAGGGATGAATAATCATGGCTGTTAGAATACAACGTATATCCATGCGAAGAAGACTCAAACTTGGACATAGCTACCAGATGTACAATGTATATCTATGTCAAATGGATGAGAATTTGAGCATAGCCACGACCATACAAATGTGGATCCATGCTAGGACTCATACAAATACTCCATCACAACCCTGAGAAAGAAATGAGCGCTTAATAGATACCCAGGGCCTTCGTATCGTCTTCCACAAAGTATGATTCTATCCATGTGATTACAATGTCTTGATGTCGAACATGGTAGAAACCACTTGATTATTGGTCAATAATGAGAACCGTTAACAAGTGCAAGGGAGATCACCATTGATGTCGATGATTCCCAATGTATCCTAGTACAATATCCCTAGTGTGAATAGATTATTTGATGTCGAACAATCAGTTGAATCTTTTGATCAAAGGTCAAAGATGTGAACCTATGTCGAAAGTGAGAGGATCTGTCATTGATACATACAGATCTCAAGGTACTTGTTGTTTGTTTCTAAGACTAATTCGTGGATAATGAGTTGAAGTTGACAGGAATAGTCTCGTTGAAGTAGGGCCGTGATGAATCCCACATCAACGACACGAAACTTGGAACAAAGTTCTGGAATTTTGAGCATGATGTAACCATAGGACTTAATCAAAGGTAACTGACACAAAATTTTAATTGCAGATGGAAACTCTCGACATGAATTTCCTTTGAACATTGGATGGCACGATTGAAGACTTGGCAGCATTGTGTTGCACCTAAAATATCCAATGATGCCTAAGCCCCCTTCATAGAACCTGGCCAAGGATTCTTTTGGATGATTTTTCCACTATTGTAAAGGTTGGCACTTTTTCTCCCTTATGACAGAGTGTTAATGCTTGTTGTCTCTTGACATTAGGCACCGCCAACACCTTTACCTAGTTCACAAGGAGCACCGATGCAAGTTACCCTCTGTGCAGAAAGCGCGAAAAGAGTTAAAATGGGAAAAAAGGAATATTCAATAAGCTTCCATACAAAATCTCTCGTGGAGGTGGTTCCTATCATCTAAGGAGAGGTGGCACGCAACCTCCTCACCCATAGGGATCATCCTCTATCAATTTCCTAAATAATCTCATCGCATATGGACCTTCATTGGCCTATAAAAGAAGCCTTCATGGAGAGAGTGAGGAGAGACCAAGAAGAACATTCATATGCTATTGGAGTGAAGTTTGGTATTGAGGAAAAGTTGAGTGAGTTTGTGTGCAAAGAGCTTTATGTGAGTGTGGAGTGTTGTGAGTGTGTTGTAAGACCATTCTGGAAAATAAAGATGGCAACATCAAAGCTTTGGTTTTATATTTACCTTCTTATTTGATTAATATAAAAGTGTTTCCCTTTCCCATATTTGATTTGTGTTAATATTAGTTAAATATTGTTAGATTCCTTGATCACTGACATAGATTGTTAATCTATCTGGTTACTCTCATCTTGTTGTCTTGTTTTCTTGATGCTTCTTTATAGGTACTATAGATTACATGGAGAGCAGTGGAACAAAGACTAAATCTTGCAGATATGAGGTATAAGAGTGATTTTCATTAGTATATTAACCATATGGGGAAAGGATATACTATTATGGTGTTTTGTTCTATACTTGTACCATACGAGGTAGAGGAACAAGCGGTGTCCACACCGGTTGCATAATTCCTACAAACAAAATTGGCGACCATACTGGGGACGACTTGATCCAATCAGATCTGGGGTATATCCAGTCAGATCTAGAGAATATCCACTTAGATTTGAAGTAGATCCATCTAGATCTATAGCTGTTGGTAACATTCTCACTTGTAAAAATTTCATCATCTTTGCTTAACTCTTTTGTATTATTAAGGTGAGAAATCCACCTTACTTCTTCATCATTTGCCTCTGTTTGAAGTGTTATTCACTTCTGTATCAGCCCAACTCAGTCCTTTTGGTTTCTTGGCAAGTGATTGGCCCTTTTTATTTTATGAATCCGCTGATGCACGTGGGCAGATTTGACAGAGCGTCAACCCTCTCTGGCTCCTACTGCACCTTGGAACTAAGCGCTGCTGGCACCTTCCTACATATGACATAGAGAGCCACCGACGCCTCTACTCAATGAACACTATGCGTTGTCCACCTGCTGGCACTCTGGTGCAACCATACACAATGCACCGAGGTAAGTACATAACTGCCGTAGAGTACGTACTTTCAATTTTTTTGCTTCTCTAAAATTTGTTGTGTGATTTGCTTGTTGTTTGCTTGCTGGATCTTAGAGCTTGGTAGCCTGATCTCATCTTTTGAGTTCAGATCTAAGATTTTTCATCAATAGGGAATTCGTAGTGAAAAAAAATTATGTTTGATTTATAGTTGTTTTATGTTCTTTCTTTTTCAAAATCATATTAAAAAATACAAAAGAAGTCAGGTAGCTTGTTTTGTTTGCATAAGTACTTAGAATTTTTTTCTTTATGAGTGCTTAGGAAAGTTCATTCCTAGTTTGCATGAGTGCTTAGGCAAGTAGATATTTATGAGAATGATTGAGAAAGTTTAGTTTTGATAGAAATTAGAGGCTCTACTTTTTTCACCTTTCAGATATTAGATAGTTTTAATGGTGAAAAACATGTGTGTTTGAAAAGATTGTCATAGATCTTGAAGTTTGGTTTATTGAAAGTAGCATGGATTCTTTTTTTAAAGAAGAATATTTCTCCCCTACTCTAGTTATCTTTCATCGAATAAAAAGACTTGCATGACATATAGATCTTAAATTTTCATCTTGATATACACTTCACAAACATTTACTAACCATCTAGATAAAATAAACGGTAGCTTAGGTTAATTTTTTTTAGCGATTTGAGTGATAGGGTAGAGACGTGTTCCGGTGTCTTAAAACATAGGATTTGTTGTTATATGCATGCACTGAATCCCGGGGGCTGTGTGATTCTTCCACGTACCGTCAGTATATAGAATTTCCTTTCAAGTACCCTTGAGGTATATAGAAAGGTACTTCACGTACTTAAAACATTAGACAACACTAATATGGGTTTGAGCTCCCACATACCTTACGTATATCAGGAGACCCCTCTAGGATACCTTAACCAACTGAGAACTTCCTTTTGGTCATCTTGTTGGAGAAATACACTGAGAACAACACTCGGGGAGCTACTGCGCATGTGTACGGTCCCAATCCTCCTTGTCGCATTTTTCTTTTGGACCTTGCAATATATCACGAGTTGTGAAAAATTGACAATCCTAGTGAGGAACCGGCTATTACAAGCCCATCCTGTCATTTAAGTTTGCTTGTGACCTTGGCTTGCGTAGTTTTTTTTGTGTGTGTTTTCTTCTTTTCAAAAATCTAAATTAGAAAGCTTCAGCTAGCACCCTGGATTATTTAACTGCGAGGCATTCTCGTAGGTTGCAGTCTTTACCACCTAGCTTTCCTCCCGCTATGGAAGGAAACAGAGGTGAAACCATGGACCAACCATCTTCTATTGATTCTCATGTAGAAGATGTTCCAGTTACTGGAACTAGGGAAGAATTCTCTACTTATGATAATCCTTTGGTACAACTTCCACCTACGACTAATTCAACCTTTCATTTTACAGCGAAAGGTCAACCCGGTTCATCGGATTGGGTATTTAACCACCCTTTCGGATGACACTGTAGGGACAAAATTTGGTCCAAATTCTCCTTTTTGGAAAACTTCCCTAGGCCAATCTATTGTTGAATATGGCACTACTACAACTAAACCAGAATCCTCGGTACTCACTCCTTTGAGGAAAACCCTTAGAAATGCTTCATCAAATGCATAATTCTTCCATAAATCTATTGATCATTTACTTAAAATGGGAGAAAATTTAAGAAGGAGAAGTTTTTGTTCTCTTCCCCACCTGGATATCATGCCCTTCCATCACCTCAAGTAGCTCCTGTCTCAGAGTCACCTGCCCCGAACATGGTTACTCAAGATCTAGGTCAAACCTCCACCCCCACCCCTCCTAGTCAAAACTCTCCACCAGTTTCCACTTCCCGAATAGTTTCTATACCTGGGAGGCATTCCCCAACTCAAGTTGCTTTACTTGCCAGGGGAACCATTTTTAGTATGGGGAAGAATTTACCAGCGGGACCACCAGTAGTAAATACTCTTCCTAGGCTAATACTAACACGATTGTACCCTCTTGTAGTCAGGGAGGACCTTCATGGGTCCAACCTGCCGCCAACCCACCTTCTTCGGGATATACTTACCCCAGAAATCAACCACCTATGGTTCATAAAGTCTACCAACCTGCACCATCGGCATCTGTTTATCCTAGAATTCCCTACCTGGGGAATGCTTATGTCCCTTGGGGGAAACCTAATTGGTCTAATGTTCCATCCTATGGAGGATATTTTGTAAACACTTATGGAGGTTTTGGAGGTCCACCCGAAGGCCCTCCTCCTGAAGGACCCCGTAGAGGACCTAGTGGACCACCACCTAGAGGACCACCATTTGGAGGACCACCACTTGGAGGGCCACCACCTGGAGGACCACCACTTGGAGGGCCACCACCTGGAGGACCACCATCCATAGGACCACAACCTAGAGGACCATCATTTGGAGCACCACCACCACTCCCTGGAGGAACTCCACCTAGAGGACCGCGCCCTAGAGGCCGACCCCTTGGAGGCCCACCTCCCTCGGGTGGCCCGCCACCTGGCGGACCTTCTAGTGGATCTTTTGGAAATAAACCACCTAACCAACCAATCATGGGGACATCATCTACGCTCATTTATCAATCTTCTTATGGTCCTACTGGTCTGAAAATGCCATATCAGTATTGCCAATATCCTCAACCTAATCAACAATTGCCATTTCTGGCCACATTAGATTTTCCATATTTGTTTAGATTGATCAACGATCCGATACATCATGATCCCTCATGGATAGAAATCCCAGTTAAGTTACCCTCAGACATACCTAAATTTGACGGTAAACCTAGTGAGGATCCCAAAAACCACATGATGACTTTTCATCTGTGGTGCTCATCAAATTCTCTGATTGGATGGTTCAATCCGTCTACGATTATTTCATAGAACCCTCACTGGAGTAGCTGCAAAATGGTATATCGAGCTACCCCAACATTCCTTTTGGGACTTTAATACCTTAGAAATGGCATTTTTAACCCATTTTTAGTTATCAATTCGGTACGAGATAGGTATAGACCTGTTAACCTCGCTTCACCAGACTACTTCCACCCATATCTTCGATCATATACATGAATGGAGACGAAGACATAGGTTGATTAAGGCTCCCATTCCTGATCAGTTACTGGATGATTGGTTTAGGAAATCTTTATTTCCCCCCATTTCTAGGGATGTCGCCATGGGAGGTGTTGTTACGGAGGAGCAGGCCATTAGCTGTGCTCAATACCTAGACTTGGATTATTCCTAGTCAGGAACTGTGTATGACTTAATTCCTCATGCTCCTCGCCCTATATCGGACCCCTCAAGACCTGCAATGGAACCACCTGCTAATGGAGTTCTTGTTTTAGTTGAGACACAATCGACGACAAAATCTGCGAAAAAACAAAATCAACCTGCCAAACCATGTAGTCAACCTGTTACACTACCCAAAACTACATCCTCTCCTGTTGTTTCCACTGAAGTTCAATAAATCTAATGCAGTTCAATCCGTTGAATCTTCGGGAGGAAAGAAGAAAGGTAAAAATAAATCTAAGAAACATGATAACCAACAGGAAGGTAAAACACAAAAGCCTGCTACTGATTCTAAGAATAAGAGAAAGACAAAGTTTCCATGCCTGATTTTTGGAGGTGATCACTTTACTAAAGAGTGTCCTCGTCGAGAGGAATTTAACAAGTTTTTGAAAAACTCACCCACCCCGACAATTCTTACAGAACCTTTCTCCACCCAACAATAGTTGATTGATCATCAATCCTGCATGGGCCTTCTTCATTGTCCATTAATGAAGTTAAAATGATGTCAAGTGAAATGGTTCACCTTAACACAAGATCCCAAAGTTATGACCCTCCTCCGGAAAAGAAAGTTGATGATGTTCCATCTGAGAAACCTTCAGTTTCCACCCGTTCTCCAAGTAATGGTATTCAGATTGAAAAACCTATTCCTGATACAATTCTTCGCCCACATAAGAGTACACTTCGAAATTCCATTCTTAATCCTAACACATGTGTTTCCCAGTACTATAATATAGTCGAAGATCTGGCCCAAGCACGCTGCGCTATGTCGTCTCTTGAGGTACTCCAAACATGCTTTACATAGCGAAATAATTTACTAACAGCCCTTGGAGCTTTGGATCCTAAAAATAGCAACATTATCACTTTCAAGTTATATGATTTCAAAACTAGGCTCTCACATCAGTTGGATTTCTAGTTGTCCAGAAAGGCTATTGGAAAGACCATCTGTCGTACTGTATCGGGACAAGGGAACCTCTACCTCAATCATGTCTTTGTCTTGTTGGAGATCCATCGATTCTCCTAAAATTAATCATTCACCCACGACACTAAAGGCCTTTGATGGTCGTGGATTTCAACCTTATGGATTATTTCCCTTTCTCCAGGTAGAACTTAGGGGGGGGGGGAATCAGTTTCCATTCATGTTGAAGTCATTGACATTCCATTGGATTACAATCTTCTCTTGGGTCACAACAGGTTTTATGTTATGCAAGTTGTTGCTTCATCTATTTTTCAGATAGTTCAGTTCCCATTCCACGGGAATATTGTTATAGTTGATTAGTTAGATTTTTGTTCACCGAATGCCACCTCAAATACTGTGAACAACGTTCTTCTTTTGACGACCCTACAATATCATAACATTGGAGTAGGTCTCATCAAATATTCTTTTCTCATGGGAATATTTCTGTTATCTAATCCTCTTCTTGTTTCACAGTCTGCATCCGTGAACATGATTTCTACCTCTACTATAGACAAAGGAAAGTCCATTGCTGAATCAACATCAATGAGTCCTTTTGAGGAAATGTACCATGCTATCCAAACCATCAATGACCCCACCAACAACGATCATTTTTTGGTGGCTTCATATCCTTATCACCTACCATATTGGCTAGAAACCCCCCTTATCACAAGATTATCTTTCACATACACTTCCCTCTGACAAATCCATCATGGAAGTTATGTCCCTAGATGAGATGCCTTGGAAAGATCATCACCATCGATCATATTTCCTTTCCCATGGCCACATGGTAGAAGAACAATTTGCATCAGTGGTTTCTTATGATATAGTCACTAATCCTCACTCGTGATGTGGAATCTAAGGGTAATTTATGTAGCATTATCAAAACCATCCTAGTGGATATATCAGTGAAACCTGGTATTTCAGAGAACATTTAGATAGGATAGAATTCTTCAGCTTTAGATATACAGTCTTATACGACCTTATTCATGGAATTCAGAGACTTCTTTTTTGGACCTGTGAGGAAATGCCATGGATAGATCCAGCTATTGTAGTGCATGAGGTTAAAACCTACCCTGGTGCCAAGCCAGTTTGACATAAGTTACGTCAGGTACATCCGAGGAAATCAACAGCCATTAAGGAAGAATTTGAAGAAATTCTTAGGGTTAGTTTTATGTACCCCGTGCCCTTGACTGAATGGGTGTCCAACATAGTCCTTGTCACTAAAAAGCAGGGTATTATTAGGGCTTGCATTTATTTTCAGGATTTGAATGGGGGTTGTCCTAAGGATAACTTTCCCACCCCGTACATCGATCAAATTATTGACAACTATGCCGGGAGTGTCATCTTTTCATTTATGGATGGCTTCTCTGGCTATAATTAGATCGAGATACTCCCATTAGACCAACATAAGACGACTTTCATTTTCCCATGGGGGACCTTCTCCTATAGAAAACTCCCTTTTGGCTTGAAAAATGTTGGTGCTACATTTCAACGTGCCATGTCATGCGCTTTCCATGACATTAAATACATTGTTGAACCTTATCTTGACGACTTTCCTACTCATTCCAAGCAGCGAGATCATCATGTTGATCATATGAGAGCCATTTTTATCAGAAATCACCATTATAACATTCGATTAAACCCACATAAATGTGTTTTCTGTGTTGAGACCAGTTGACTTCTTGGCTTCATTGTGTCCAAGGATGGCATCTGCATCGACCCTCTGAAAATTGAAGCTATCCTGGCCCTACCCGCCCACACCAACGTTATAGAACTCCAAAGTTTGCAAGGGAAGGAAATTTTTTTACGTCGTTTCGTCTGCAACTATGCTGAAAAGACACATGGTTTTATGGGATTATTGTAAAAGGATACCCCCTTTGTTTTGGATTCCTTGGCGTAACACGCGTTCAATAACCTCAAACATGCTCTTACGCACGCACCTATGCTACAACCACCATATTATACAAGGGATTATTACCTGTATGTGGCTGCATCTCTTTCAACCAATGGTATGGTCTTAGTCCAGACCAACGAAAACGATCAAGAACATGTGATATATTACGTAAGTGATTAGATTCTTGTAGACTCAGAAACCTACTATTCACATGTGGAGAAACTTTCTCTAGCCATGGTCATCGCGGTCCATAAGTTCCGTCATTGCATATTGCTCCATACAACTACTATTTATGCGGATTCTAACCCCATGTATTATATCTTGACTCGTCAAGTGCTTGGGGGAAAATATTCATGCTAGATTGTTATTCTCCAGGAGTTTGAGTTGGAATTTTCCAAAACTAGTTCTAAGAATTCCCTTTCTTTTGCTGAGCTGATGCATGACCTTCCCCATATTACTGAGGGAATGGAGCCTATTGATTCATTGCCTGATGAATATTTATTCCCCATTAGTACGACTGAACCCTAGTATGAATATCTCATTCTCTATCTCCAGACTCAAGGATATCGGCCTGATGCAACTCGCGATGAGCATCATCGCATCTGCCACCAAGCCAAGTATTATCTCACTATTAATGATACTTTATACCACAGTGGTGTTGACTCCATATTATGACGATGTCTCACTCATGATGAAGATGATATTGTTTTAAATGATTTCCACTCTGGAGCCTGTGCTGCTCGCCTCTCTGGGTTGGTTACTGCCCATAATATTTTATGCACTGGGTATTTTTGGCCTTCGATTTTCAAGGATTGTATTGAAACTGTTAAAAAATGCCCACCTTGCCAGCTATTCACATCCAAAAAGCGCTCCCACGCAACTCCACTACATCCTATCGTAGCAATTGGCCCTTTTGCAAATTGGGGCATCAACTTCGTGCACTGGAGACCTACCTCAACTGAGGGCATGGCTACATTATTGTGGCTATGGATTACTTCACTAAATGGGACGAGGATATACCCACATACACCGAAGACGAAAAGATAATTGCTCTTTTTCTCTTTAACCATATTATTACGATATTCATGATTCCTAGGGATATTGTGACTGATCATAGGTCACATTTCCAAAACAATATGATGGAAGAACTAAGTGAAAAATTAGGGTTTCATCATGATAACTCTACACCTTACTATCCATAGGCCAATGTCCAGGTTGAAGCAATCAATAAATTCCTAAAAACCATGCTTCAACGGATGGTAGGGTAGGCTAAGTCTAATTGGAATTTGCAACTTTTTTCTGCGCTTTGGTCCTATGGGAATACTGTAAAAACTTCCACTGGTTTTACACCATTCCAATTGGTGTATGGACTAGAAGCCACTCTTCCAATAGAGTGTGAGATTCCTTCTTTGAAACTTGCAGTAAATCTTTTACCCAATACCACCCTAAAAGAAGAACGATTCTTGTACTTAAACAAGCTTGACGAAACTTGTCGTGATACTGCCTTAGAAAATGAGGCACACACATGAAAAATGGAAGCTTAATATGACAGATCTTTTCATCCCTGCTCTTTTAACGAAGGAGACCTAGTCTTAACCTATGACTAGAAACAAGATAACTTGGGGCAGGGAAACAAGAATCTATGTGGCATGGGCCTTATATTATCAGTCGTGTTTTAGAGAAAGGCGCATATGTGTTAATGGATTATGATGGGATACCTTTGGGAGAGCCTCACAATGGGATCTACCTCAAAAGATACTATTCCTAGGTAATCTAGCATAGTTGCATTGCAAATATTGTTTATAGAGTGTTGTGTGTTTCTTTTAAAAGTGTGGTTTTTGTGAGGATATAATATGTGTTTTTCACAAACCTACTTACGTAAGTCCTATGTTTACAGTGGATAGATGACCACCTTTATCGGTTTTGCAGATGGTGCTAATCGTTACACCTTGAATCTTGCATCGATAGCTTGGGTGTTGTACTCTCCTACAGGTGATCTGGTGAGTTTAGGGGGTACTTGTTTGGGTCCCTCCACCAACAATCTCGCAGAGTATCATGCGGTGATTGGATTGTTGACGAAATACCTTGCTAATGATGTAAGAGAAATTGGGGTTTACTTAGACTCGGAGTAGGTTGTGCATTAATTAAACAGAGTCTACACCATTCGGAATCCTATACTCCTTCGTACGTTCCGAAGAGTTAGGATTTTATAAAGGTATTTTGAGCAAGTTTCTTATCAACACGTTTCGATACATTTAAATGTTGTGGTAGATTCCTTGGTAAACTTTGTCTTAGATTGGTATATTGTTCATAGTTAAGTTCATTTTACCATTAAAATCATGCATTTGGATTCATAGTAGGCATACATTCACACACGTCTGTAAATAAAAGTTTTTTCATATATATATAAAAGGTAAAACTGAGAAACAAAAACTGCTGAAGCATTGTTGAGCTGCAAAATGACCACATTTTATTCATTTTGTACATACCATTTATCACCTTATTCCTATTTTTCCTTCCATAAAACCATTAATATTCACCACTTTCATGATAAATATGGGTTTATATTACCATTTTTCAAATAATTTATTTTTGAGTATTTTGAGTGAATTTGTGGTTAATTATTGAGAAAAATAACATATTTTCATTATACTTTAAATTTGGGTGAGTTTGGTGATGTTTACAGGTGTATTTGAAGACTTTAGTAAGCTCAAAAGTGGCCACCTAGCCTCATATTCGAAGTTCATCTTCTAAATGTGGCTAACTTCAAGGAGAAGATCATGGAAGCATGGAGAGAATATCTCATCCAATATTTGTTGAGAATCTAAAGGGATGAGTTGTAGATTTGTTGAGGATTTTGAGGGATAAGTTGAGAGAATAGTGGATCTGTAATTATGATCACTTATCTTGAATTCATGTATAAATATGAGGGCTCTCTCCTTATTTTTGTTAGAGGCCTCTCTAGTGGTTTGGAAGTAGAAAATAGTTCAGAGTTAGTCATAGAATAGATGTTGAGTGTTATCTAATGGATATGATTCTTATTGCACCTCCTTTGAGTCTCTTATGTTAATATAGATTTCCATCAATTTCTTTCTTATGAATTGTTAGTATAGAATTTCAGTTATTTCTTTCTTATGCATTTTCAGTATTGATTTTACGTGAGCTCACAAGCTAATATCGATTGCTTTATACCAGTTTATTTCATGTCATTTATGCTTTTTTAAGTTTAATTCCATTTCATTCATGTATTTGTAATTTCAGTTATAGATTAAGTTCAACGACACTCTGCCCCTGCATATACTTTGTTTGTACCTCACAAGTTTACGCTCTCTCCGAGTTGACAATTAAATCATTGGAATTATGTTATAATTTGTTTAATGTTTTTACCCCACATTTTGGCACCATTGCGGGGGAGGTGCTAAAAGGGATCAGAGTCTAGATAGATACATAGATTACTTTTATATTACACAGCAAGAGGGAGGGGAAAACTGTAAGACACAATGATGACTTCACTACGGAATTTCTGGGATTTCCGTGGTGTAATAGCCAGATGCATCCACTATAGTGGGGTGCCCCAAAGCCTTGCTGTTCCTTTGATTTTTTTATGCAAAGCCTTTTATTTTCCTGTAAATTTTTTCATTTTCTGCAAATGCAAGTTTGCTTTATGCAATTTTTTAGTTTTCATTTACAGTTTTGTAGTTTAAAGTTTGGATTGCTTTCATTTTTGGGCGCCTTTATTTCATACTAACTTGCTTCTAAATTTGTAGCTGTTCATTCTTTATTTTGTACAGATTTTTGTGCATCTCCTTATCTCTATTTTTGCACTCCTACTATTTTTCTGCATTTTTCATGTATTCATTTTTTCATCTCTTTTCTTCTTTTTTCATTTGATTTGATTTTAGTTTACGATGAGCATAATATTAGAGAAGCTCACTCAGATCCTAGCGAAAATCAGGATCTCCTCTTCTTTAGAAGAGGAGAGCTTGACAACAGTCAAGGATGAAATCACTCTTCCTGAAGCGAACACTGAACAATTGACATTTGAAGAATCCCACATATTAGATGGAGAGCACCTGTTCGAACTAGGGATTGAAGAGGATGAAGAAGGGATCTCGGGTGATCATCATGCAAATGAAAGCTGCATCGAACAGAAGTTCCAAGTAAGTGTTAGGTTAGATCAGTTTTGTTTTTATTTTTACTTTGTTAATTTACATTTACAATTCCTTATTTCGCATACCTTTGAATACATTAGGTTTTATTTTGTAAATATTCTCTTATTGCTTTTACTTGTATGGTTCCACTGGAAGTTTCATTACACTTAAATGATTGAAAATTCTAACTAGAGTAAAGTAGATAGGTTTTAGTTTTTGTTTTCAATTAGCCTGTAGAATGCTTTAATTTTCTTTAATGTTTCTATTTGTTAAATTTTTATTTATAATAGTCTTAAATTACTATTTCTTTGTAATTTTCTTAGAAATTAAAAATAGCCTTAATCCATTAAATTTAAAAAAATATTAAAAAAAACAATTGAAATTTTGATTTCTTTTTCATTTTGAACTTTCATGTTTATTTAAATAATTAAAAAAAAAACATGCTGGGAATAAAAAAAAACATTAAGAATTAGTTTTGAAATCTAAGAACAATTAAAAAATTAAGTAAACAAATAAAGAGTTTATATAAATAAATAAACAAATACTAGTTTTAATTCTCCTATATAATTCTTTGTTTTAGTATACAATGCTCGTCTTAAATCTTAGTTTGTAAAAAATAAAAATTCAAACTAAGTTTATAAAAAGTAAAAATTACATAGTAAAAATGCTACCCTTTTATTAACACCTTTATAATTTTTGTTAGGAATAAAAATTTATTTTATATCTGCTTTAAAAACAAAAATTTAAAAAGAGAATATAATTTAAAAAAAAAAATTTAAGTATCTTTGTTAAATTTTTTTAGATTTGTAATACTAATTTGGTAAAACATTAGACATTAAAGATATAATAAAAAATAAACATTATATTATAATATATATATATATATATATATATATATATATATATATATATACATAAACGTCTATAAAAAAGTAAAAAAATTACAATAAATAGAAACAAAATTGTTTCATCTCTTTATGCGCAATTGCAAACAATCGGCCATGTGAAACCTGCAAACAATCTACTGTACGAAACCTGCAAACATTCCATTTTTCGATCTAGCATTCGATTTGTGCATTCTACTTATCATTCGATATGCGCCTTTGACCTATCTTCCAATTTGTCTTTTGATCTGACAAACCGACAAATAAAGAATAGAAAAATATAGTAAAAATAAAAACGAAACATGAAACATTCAGATCTTTGCAAGCCCACGCAGAACCTGGAACAAACAAACAAATAAAATCAGAAACAACACAAGTCATAAAAATAATAAATAAACAAAAACAGAATAAAGAATACTGTAATATTGTAACGAAGGAAGATGCTATGGAAGAGAAACTATGTAAAATCTTGACTACAGACACCAGTCAGGTTTACCCCTATTTGGTCTAGTAGGTGGCGCTGAATCAAATCATAAATAAGATGGTCGCTTTCTATTTAACATAAAGGAAGACTCAATTCCACTCTCGACTGATTGTTGGGGGATTGATATTATTAATCTGAATCCTTCTAGGAGCTTCTCCTTCAAACTGTGATCCATCACATCAGCTAAGCCGTGCATGATACGACAACCCGCACATAGGAATATCTCTGGAAGATCAGTGCCAAGATCTCCTTGATAAAAAACACCTACTTGATGCGATACACACCTTTCATAACATAATCACATCTGTCTCATCGCGTGGGGTAGTTGTAATATCTCCTAACGTTGAAATTGGAGTTTACATAAAATCTGAAACAAATCGAGATTCTGGGCGAGGAAGTCGGATCATAGTGCACCACTTCAACTAACTGTATCTCTTTAAACGGTTTTTATCTTCAGGGGTAATTTCTCTCATACCTTCCTGCCATCTCATCTCTTAGGTTAGGTATCAATATTTCATCTCCTCTATGGTCGATTGGTATATTAAAACCATGTATCAAGCTGTCCATCTTTCCTTCACACAACAATCTATGCAATTGGAGGGAAAAGAAAGATTCGATACATCTCTATCCTCTCCGCCATACGATGCCCACGATTATTCTGGTACTTCACACTAACAAGATATCTGCAGTTGAAGTGCACAGAACAACGGATTTAGAAATCCTTCTGTCAAATATGGAACGCTCAGGGAATTAAACCACTAACTGTCACAACATGTAGTGAAATCTCCATAGCGAAGGAGGAGGTAAGGTCCTCACTTCACTAAAAGAGTAGTAATACTTCCGTATCAAATTATATAAAATAACTTTTAAAAAACACAAACTGCAAAGAATAATTTAATAGATTAACAATACTTAAAGAAACACATCAGATTCGTTCATTTGTTCATCGAGTTTTCATGCGCTAAGGCTTCCAACATGGCGGCCACACCCAAAGGCTTCTGGTTGTGTCTTAGAACTGTAGAGACAGTTATATAACAAGTACACAAATTCCACGGCAGCATGCACTACCGCTACTTACTACCTGAGCCAAGATTTTTGTGGACCGGTACAAATATGGTGAGGTGGCATGAAAATATGGCCCAGATTCCTCTCCACAGACATAACTATTGCACCAGCATTTTGGTGCATTAGATTCGTCGTCCTTCTTATATGTGCCTGTGCAGCCTTCGGAGCTCGTGAAAAAACAATAAGAATAGAGGCGAAATCATAAGACAACGAGTCAAGTATTTATGCAGAACTGAGCCGAGTTGAGAATTGAGAATTAATCATGGCGGACAAAGAACATGCAATAATTCTAGTTCTAGGATTCGTCAGCGTCGGAACAGAAAAAATACATAATATATCAAGGAATGCTCTCAACACTTTCACTCAAATAACTTTTTGGCTCTAACTATTGCACATATATTTGAGAGCACCGTAGAAAGAGCTCGCACGAGCTAGGAACATAAAAAATGGTTGGGAAATGGATCACATCCTACTGCATATGTATGTCTATATGCATGATCAAATCCACATCCGCATGGGTGTATATGCAAATCCGCAAGCATGGAATATGAAGGACGTCGCCACTAAGCCCCTGGTTGCATTACAGAGGGCCTGCACATACTTTGGAGGCTTTCTCGAGTACATTTATCTAGCCAGGAAAATAAATGATGAGAATAAACCCATACGGTTTCTTATTGAACTAGCTCACTCAAAAATTTTCTTCATGCTCGATATTGTGGTTGCGAGTTCTTTTTCCAGCACCTTTATTGACCACTAATGCAAGCATCCACCTATTGCTATTCTATATCCTGATTCCATTAAGTATAGTATTTGCACTCACATAGTTTGATCTCCTTGCTTGAAGAGACAGATTGAACCCATTTCAATTTTAACCCAGTATGGGGATGTATATAGATTATTTGCCAGTATGCCTTCCCCCACAATCTGCAATTCTAGGGATAACCGCCATTCTCGCGTGGCATGGTGACCTGATGGCTTAATCAATGAGAAAACTGCAAATCACTTCCGAGACAACGTATTCATGTATGATAAGCTCTGCAAAACAATGGAATAGCTTACCCATTCGGAAAATTGACCCCATCATTACACCAGAAAATGGAGATAAATTACGATTTCATGTTGAGCCTCCACTCACTCTATATTGGAAACAATGCTTAGACCTTTAGGTTTGTTTTATTATTTTATTATTTTTTTGATTACAAATCATGTTTCTCTTTTAGTAATGGTTTTTTTAATTAATCAATGATCTAGAAACGTGCCTAAATGGTTGCATTAATTGCCTCATGAGGAGTCTATGTCCTAGAAGCTCCATTTTCCAGTAATAATACAATGTCCTTTTTAATGACCTTGGTTTAGGATAAGCTAACAAGAAAATTAAAGAACAAACCGGAGTCCTTACGATGATTTGATCCATTTCATTTCTTTGTTGTTGCAGCTTCATATTGAACTAATTTGAAAGCCAAGAAAAGATAGAAGCACTATCACCCCTTGTTGCATTTGGAGCTAAAATTTCCATTCAATTCTCAAAAGTTTAATATTAAAAAAATTGAAAGTAGCCCATGAGTTTCTTGGTTGATATTTGATAAACTCATCAAAGACGGTCTATTTTAAAGAGAATAATTCTATAGGTTCTTACTCTTTTTTATATTGCAATATTGGTCTTTAAGGGTATAAAATAAGTGGAACTATTGAAAATGAATTGTCGAAGAGACCCATGACCATGACCATGTACATGATTGAGTGAAACACAGAGAAAATGTAGAGAAATCTCATAGATTTTAAAGGAGAGAAACATTCATGCATATATATTCTTATTAAAAAGAATCAAATGCAAATGCATCAACTTATATGTGCATCCTACTTAATATTTGTCCAATAGAGCTATTGAATCGAACCTAACAATTCATACAAGTTTAAATATGGGAAGAAAACTACATCTTTTCATTTTGGGTAAATTCATTTTTTATGATGAAAATTAGGGAATCACAGATTGTTTTTGAGGCTTTGACTCTAGGATAAGAGGGAAAAATAATAACATCATCATTCATGACTAATTTTGGGCCTAGCGATTCAATCAATATAAAAAACACCCTTGGTTTGATGGTTAATATTGAACCTTTTGTGGGAATTTAACAATGTTGACTATATAATTGAATGAATTTCAAAATAAAAATTTCTGAAAAATGACATACCTCTTTAAGAAAGTTGTTGAATTCATCCAATGAATAATATCTTTGAAGAAATATCAGAAAATGATATTCCATGCATTTTAAAAAGGATCCATAATATGATATATCTCTCATGCAATGCTTGCAGATCAAGTTGTTTATTTCTCCACAAAATGAAATCCACATAACTTAGGTAAAAATAAAATGATTCACTTTTTTGATGCCATGGATAGGTCTAACAAGCTTGACATGTCAACTGCATACCTCTGTATTATTGTATACTGCCTTCCATCCTCTTTGCAATAGTGGAAACAAAATCGAAACAAATTCTAATGTTATCGTGTTGAAAGCAATGATATCCTTGCAAAATGACACAACCACATTTTGAATATAGTATTCAAGTCATAAATAATATGTAAACCGTTAAATAAATTTCTTTCAATTAAAATTCACTTTCTTAAGTTACATTTTCAAAACTTTTTTAAAATTTCCAAAAATAATGATAATGTTTTAACAAGCTTAGGACTTTTATTTTTAATATAAGTGAAAGTGTAATTTTATTGATTAAAGAAAGAAATTTATTAACGTTACAAAAAATGTGTCTTTAATCGCCTTGAAAGTAATGATCTTTTCCGATGTTCATTGTTATTTTTCTAACCTTTTATTCATTTTGCTCCACACCTTCAATTAAATGGAGGATTCTTTTATGATGAGACATTGATTTTATGGGACAATATAAAGCATAGTTTATTTGTGCAAGGATAGATATGTAACAGTTCATTATTAGAACAAATCACTTGATAACTATATTTAGATTATTGTATAGTGATAAATTCATAAAGTGATATTGCAATTGATTTTTAGAAGCTTGAGGATCAATATTTTATTTACGACAATAATATGATGAACGTTAACGAGATATATTTAAGGGGATTTGTTGAAGCTTTAAGTATGAAATTATAGAATTGATGCTTTATTTGGAAAGAGGGTGACAATTCATTTTTCTCTGGATTATCCATTCAATCCACTTAAGGTTGTTTTTCAGGATAATAATGGAAGTATTCACCTTGATATATTAAAGGAACAAATAGAGCGCTTTTGAGAAACTCGGTGTAGATTTAGATGATAAGCCTCGAATCTCAGTTGCATCCGCATTTATCTTGCCAGGTTGCACAAGAATAAATCAAACATGTTAGGGATGTTGAATGTTCACTTGTCCATCTCCTCATCCTTAATCCTTTACCATTTTCTCATGATGTCTTTCAGGAAAATTTTGACAATCTTGAAGTCCGATACAAAAATTCTAAATTGAAGTATGTTTTGAAATTGAAGGAAGCTGCTGTCGCAGCTAAGCCTTCTTCTTATTTATATTTTTGCATAGTGAGACCTGGCACATCTTTGGTTTGGGGGAGGTAGGTGTTTGCTTCAATTTTGTTATGATCTTCATATAAACCATGCTTGCGAATGATTATGCAATATCAAGCTGCATTTCTTTTATTCTTTCAGATACTCATTTATCTAATTAACTAATTTTCATATCTGTTTTAAACATGAAGGATTATTCAGATCTCCAACATCATGGTCATTCAAATTGCCAAACCTGTCACTTGTTTGCACACTCTAGATAGTCTTCTTTTAGAGGGGCTGACCACTGAAAGGGTCGACCCCCTCTCTCTTTGTTTCTCAAATGTTACGTAAAGACACACTGATCTTTGTATAAGGAGGCTCTAAAAAAACTCTGCTTTTTGTTCCAATTACTTTTTGTTCTAATTGCAAAATAATTAAAAATTTGAAAAACAAAAACAAAAATACAAAAATAAAAATTAAAAATTAAAAACTGATAAATAAAAAGTATTAGGTAACAAATAAAATCATAAAATCAAAATTATAAATAAATTTAGAATCTTTTTAAATTTTATGATTATTGCGCTAACTTGTTTTCGGAAGTTGCTTAGAAATAGGTTTCGACAAGAAGGGTTGCCACTTTCAAGTATAAAATCATTTCATTTATTTTCTTTGACTTGGTTTGTTAAGCACATATTTTTTAGAATTTTCAATGCTCTCACAAGCTTGTTGCAGGAAAATGCTAACCTTTTGCAGACTTACAGACAAATGAATGGCGTGCAGAATTGATTTCTAGAAATGCAGAAGATTTTCAGAAAAATGCTCCATTAAAATCTTGAAGAAGCTGAGTTTCCACTATGTATGTCATAACATTTGCTTTCACAAAGAAGCCTTTCAGAAACGAATTACATCATGTCATGAGTACTTACCATTTTTTTCTTCCAAGCTTATCCATCATCGATGTCAGAGTCTACTTTTTCTGCCTTATACATCATAACTTCCCGTATTTCTACCTTTCTGAGTTGCACACATTTTCCTCATTTTCAGTTTATCTTTTTCCTTTTGAATAAAACCATTTAATTTCCTTTTGATGACTACACTGCTTTGTTATACTTGCCATAAAAAACTGTTTGACCGTGATTTCTTTCATCTATAGTCCTACCACTCATTATGTACAACTCGTGTTGACTAATGTGGGATTCCTTAAGGCCCACATTTCAACAAGTCTTTCCCCATCGACCTCAGCACCTTATCCGGGATAGAGACTAGAGTTCATTTTTAGTACCTTGAGGCTTGCATGCCTTAATGGAAAGTTCTCTCGCTGACAATCATGGGAATACAACAATGTCACTTGATCATTAGATCTTGCGAGTGGCTCGACATCAGCTCATCTATTCGCACTTCACAAGATGTACTTAGGTACCTTGGCCCTCATTGACATTAATGGTGAGATTGCCTCACATTGGTTAACGACATTCATTAATGGTCGGTAATCCAATGACTTCTTTCCATGTTCGACATCGACACATTTATTTGCATGGTAAGAATTGTACCAATGGGTTTTGTAGCAGGTGAAGACTATATACTTTTCATGACATCATCAACAGTTTTACAGCAGCATACTTCCAGCCATATGAGTACCACAGTTTCACTTTTAGCTCTCATCTTTTACTTCATCCAATGAAGTAGCAGTTCAACTCCTTCACTTCACATTCTATTATTCAGTAGCAGCAACCACGTTCCTATTGCATAAATTCATCAACTTTTTGGGTAAGTGGAGGTATGTTGTTTTCTAATCTTTAACCATGTAATTCCTTAAATGCTAGAAAATGAATGAATTTGAAAAATTCCCTCATTACATCCCCTTTCTCTTTTTCATAAACCTAATCTATCTTAAGTTGGGGTGGGGGGGGGGGACTATTCACTACCATTTTACATATTCATCATCTAATTTACCCTTAATCAACATGTCTTTCCCAAACTATGCTGACATGATTCATAATATGAAGAAAATGCTTTTTACTATACATTGATGGTTCATCATTTCTAATGCATGTATACTTTTAAAATATTATGTATTGCAACAAAAATACAAATAAAAAGAGCGAATGTTGTTAACACAAGAACCAACATTTGTTATGGTTGTCACACAATAACCAACAACAAAAATATATAAAAAAGAGAAAAAGAAAAATTGCTACCACTCATGCATTTCAAAATCATGAAATGATTTACTGTTATATATCATCATGTAAATCCCATCTACAAAGCCAAATGTTAAAAATAAAATCAATGAATAGTTGCATGAGGACATGAAAACAGTCAAGTTGGGGGAAATGTTGAGCACAAAATGACCACATTTTATTCATCTTGTACATACCATTTATCACCTTATTCCTTTTTTTCCTTCCATAAAACCATTAATATTCACCACTTTCATAATAAATATGGGTTTATATTACCATTTTCCAAATCATTTATTTTTAAGTATTTTGAGTGAATTTGTGGTTAATTATTGAGAAAAATAACATATTTTCATTATACTTTAAAGTTGGGTGAGTTTGGTGATGTTTACAGGTGCATTTGAAGACTTTAGCAAGCTCAAAAGTGGCCACCTAGCCTCAGATTCGAATTTCATCTTCTAGATGTGGCTAACTTCAAGGAGAAGATCATGGAAGTGTGGAGAGAATATCTCATCCAATATTTGTTGAGAATCTAAAGGGATGAGTTATAGATTTGTTGAGAATTTAAAGGGATGAGTTGTAGATTTGTTGAGGATTTTGAGGGATAAGTTGAGAGAATAGTGGATCTATAATTATGATCACTTATCTTGAATTCATGTATAAATAGGAGGGCTCTCTCCTTATTTTGGTTAGAGGCCTCTCTAGTGGTTTGGAAGTAAATAATAGTTCAGAGTTAGTCATAGAATAGATGTTGAGTGTTATGTAATGGAGATGATGCTTATTGCACCTCCTTTGACTCTCTTATGTTAATATAGATTTCCAGCAATTTCTTTCTTATGAGTTGTTAGTATAGAATTTCAGTTATTTCTTTCTTATGCATTTTCAGTATTGATTTTACGTGAGCTCACAAGCTAATGTCAATTGCTTTATACCGGTTTATTTCATGTCATTTCCTACTTTTGTAAGTTTAATTCCATTTCAGTCATGTATTTGTAATTTTAGTTATAGATTAAGTTCAACGACACTTTGCCCCTGCATATACTTTGTTTGTACCTCACAAGTTTACGCTCTCTCTGGGTTGACAATTAAATTGTTGGAATTCTGTTATAATTTGTTTAATGTTTTTACCCAACAAGCATCAAGCTTTCAGATCACCCAAAGTTTGAGACTGTCATAGTTTCAAAATACATATATATATAGGGAAAAAAAGAAGCTTCAAAGTTTTCAGTATAAGTACAGTACAAAAAATGTGGGAGCCTCTATAGCCTAATCATCATGATTGTGCTCATGGTAGCACATCACGACCCGAGCTACTCTATAGAGTAGCCTCCCAAAGTGGCCCGAAACCCTTGCGATCTGGAACAGGTAGCACCTAGGTAGATCATCAATAGAGATGTATGGAATCCCCACAGTCAAACACTGTAGGTTCTCCTCCATCTCGTCAAGCTCCTCATCTGACTCAGTGTGACATATCACCATATTTTCGACTGCTCCTTGCCTCTCTATGGGTGAGGCTCTAGTTGGATGGGAAGGCCCAACATATGCACAAGAAATTTTTTGCACATCTCAACATTACAACATAAAACTCAAATATAAAATTAAAAATACAGAAGATCACAGATAATGGTTTCTTTCTTACCTCGGTCATCCCATACGTCTCCATCTAGAAGTGGTAGATCAGGATCCACATGGAATTCAGTCCTCACGTAGGCATAGTCTTCTATCATCAAAAGTTGGCTCCTCAGCCAACAGAAAAAGGCTGGCACACAGGTGACTCTCGGGCCTCCTCCACCACCATGGTGGGCCATGGCATCCATCCACCTACTCATCCGTGGGTCCTCCGCATCCAGTCTCATCAGTGGAACCTGGGGTCTCATCAATGGGAGACTCTCTAGGAAGAAGGATACTACTATCACCCCATAACCAAATTGCTTCATCTCACCCCTCCTGCACTTGGTCAGATGATCTTTCAAGCTAAACAAGAGACCCTCACTCCAATTAAATACAGTGGAAGCCATGCACTCCAAGGCATACAACATGTGCGCCAGAGTTGTAAAGTGAGCGGACCTAGTACCTGCAACCTTCTTGATGGTAAAGGCTATAGTCCTCAATGGCCTGTCTATAATATGTTTGATGGGAATATTCCCACCAACTGAATGATTCCCTATCGAGCAGTGGTCATCAAAAAGTTCTGTAGCAGGGTTTTCACCCTTGCTACTTGCAAAATCACCTCCCTTCCGTCAATGACACAGAAGGGTAGAGTTTGTGAAAAAAGAGCTACAACAAACAAAAATATTAGTAAACAAAAAATAGTAAGCCTAATGCAACTAAACTAAATAAACAAAAAATGTGACAAGTATACCTTCTCTTTTCTTGAAAATGGGCCACTGTGCCCCAAACTTGGAAATGGGTCACCTCTCCACAGGCTGGTTAGTACGAAGGATGCCTCAACGTATCTGATGGGAGATGGTGGGGCAATGGAATGATTGGCAAAAGGAGGTGAGTACTTTGAGAATAGTGGTTTCTCATGCTACTAACGAAAATAGAATAATGGAAGAAGGAATAAGTGAATCTTGTGATGGAAACCTCCACACTATTTTATAGTTTTTTCTGTCCTTTTCTCTATTTTAGGGTTTTGGAACCCTATTTAGGGTTTTAAGCCCTATTTAGGGTTTTAAGACATTTTGTGGGTTTTTAGGCCCTTTTTTGTTTTTAGCCTTTTTTTGGGTTTTTAGCCTTTTTTTGGGTTTTTAGCCCTTTTTTGGGTTTTTAGCCCTTTTGTGAGATTTTTAAACCTTTTTGTTGGTTTTTAGGCCCTTTTTAATATTTTTTGATATTTTTGAGAGAGAATAAGGTTAAACCATAGTTTTGGAGGTAAAAAATGAGGGGAAAATGGTAGGAAAAAGATGTATGTATGTGGTTTAGGCCATGTAGAGCTAGTTGAGCAATTTTTTGCGTTAACAAGGTCATCCACATATCCCTCACCACCTTGTGGCCCTGTTAGTGTCATTGTTCTTCCCCTACAGGATAAACCAGTCAGAAAATAGATGTCTTCTACATCTATTGTGAGAGTATGGGTACCCACTACAAAATGCTTCTGGTCAGGATCCCACATCTGTATCATGTGCTCCAGTAGCCGCACGTATCTGGAAAAACTTGAGAATCCCACATTCATAGAGGGTTCTCAATGTAACTGGATAGTTGCTTGCATGAAGGTCATCCAGCTCGTGTTGTATTTCTTTCCATATGACCATTCTGCCTCTTGTTTGCCCTGTAAAAAACATTCAAAAACTCATTAGAAGAAAGTATAAATCATTTAAGGAAGGAAATATGACTTAAAATTGACTGTGCATGGAGTTTTTGAGTGTCATGGCCGCTGTAGGACAGAGCACCAATGCCTTTTTCCCCTAGGAGACAGAGCACCTTCAACACCCTTTCCTCTTTCGAGGGATGCGTCGACGCATCTCTCGAAAGGGAAAAAGGAACAAGCATGTATTCGCGCTGCCCCTTTGGGGATTTACCCAAAAAACAAAAAAAAGACCTTTAAAACAAGAAATGCATCAGTGAAAATGAAGAGATAAGACTTAGAAGTTACGTGGTCCAATCAGTTTGCACAGAGGTGGTCCACAGCTCCCAGAATTTGCAAATGAAAATAAGTTATTTTCCACCAATTTTCACTCTCACTATGGTAAAAAAATTCACAATGGTAAAAAATCACTATTTACCCTCCTTTTATAGTATTTTTTATTTTATTTTCATTATTAAATTCAAAATATTTTAATTTTAGGGTTTTTTACTATTTACTTTATATAATTTTATATGAAATTGGTCCTAACTTGGTTTTAATTAGAGATTCCAGGTCATATTTATGAAGCGTCGTGGTTATTTCGTAAGTTTCTTTTATCTTTTTCATGCTTTGGGATAAGATGAAAAAGTACCGAGCATCATTTATACCTTTGGCATGCTCGTAAAAAACCTAGTGAAAGGGTATCGAGTGTAATTTTTCTGCTTTTTCAGACTCGTTAAAAGTGGCTTATGAAAAAGAGGACCTCATATGGAGTCACATTTAAACTCTTTTCAAACTCCTTAAAATGTGAAAAGATTGTCAAGTTAACTTGTCTTCTTCACGCTCATAAAAGTACTTGAAGATTTGTCTTTTCGATGACAGTTTGTCTATTTTTTGGTTTGGATTGACTAATTATGAAAAATGAATACTCTAGTTAACTTCAACTAGAAGAGTTCTTTCGGGCATCATTTTATAATTTTTCGGGCCCTAGGGACTATATTGTACGAAAAAAGGACCTTTTGGAGTCTTCTTTTGTCTTCATTCTGACTCTTTAAACACGAATGATACCAAGTTAGCTTTCAATGAACTCGTTAAATTAAACACTAAGAGACCCTCTTTTGTGAACGATCCTCTCCTTTCTCAGGTTCATAAAACATATGAGAATGGACTCATCTTTCGATGAGCTACAACTAGTGTTTGTTACCCTCTTTGAAATCGCAAAAACGAAAAAGAGGCAGTCATCCTTCGTGATGGGGAAATTAAGGGAAAGGGAATATCTTTTCATTTTTATCGATGGAAGCTCACAATCCACCTTTGAACATGGAATCTGTCTACATTTGCATTTTTGAATAGTTGGGTATTCAGCTTGTCTCCGAGTCGATCCACTTTTGTGAGTCACCTGACTCCTTTGAGTCAATTCAAAGAATGCGTCGTCATATTCCTTGCATTTCATCTGGTTTATGTCTCGTCAAGTCAATGTTGCCAAGTCATTTTTCGTGCCGCAATTTGTTCAAAGGATGTCTCTTTTTCAATCCAACTCATCGGTAACTTTACCTTCTTATAGAGTCGGTTGTGTCTAAGTCAGTTTCATGGTTGTTTTATCACTTCGAAATCAACTTTTGTTCCATGTTTCATGCTGATGATGGGGGAAACATCATGGCCCTCCTTAGATGATTCTATTCTTGTCGACTTCAGCTCATCATCTAGGAATTAGGTTTAGAAAATGAATTAAGTACCTTGAAGCCTGAATGCCTTAATGATAGGTTTCCTCAATTTCGACAATAGGTTTTCATCAATGACCTTTGTTTGAAATATTCTATCAAGTGTTTGAGTTCAAAACCCTTATTCACACTTAGGAGAATGCACTAAGATACCTTGGGGATCATTGACATTAATGATGATTTACCTCTCACTTGTTAACAATTTACATCAATGAATGGTAATCAAGTGGTTTCTACCATGTTCGACATCAATACATCTATTCACATGGTTAGAATCACATCGGTTGGAGATTAGAATGAATACTTTGAGAGGTTAGGCTTCATATGCATAGTTGCATATCCCCAAGTTGCAATGGAAGATTATTTGAAGTCATGACATGGATATACATTGTATTTTTGGTGTCTGTGACATAGTCATCTTCATGGATCTGTAGTGTATTAGTCTGCAACCATGATCAAGTTAGAAAAGTGAGTTACTGGCCTTATGTCAGTTGTGAACTCATCTCTCTTTGCCTTTGATACCAGATTCATATCTAACAAAGTATTTTACCTATCATATCATTCTAGATTCATACTTTGGGGGGCATTTTGTTGCACCTAAAATATCCACTAGTGCTTGAGCAACCTTCAGAGAACCTAGCCAAAGATTCTTTTGGATGTTTTTTCCACTATTGAGAAGGCTAGCACTTTTTCTCCCTTATGATAGAGTGTCGGCATCGATTGTCTCTTGACATCAGGTGCCGCCAACACCTTTACCTAGTACACAAGGAGTGTCAGTGCCTTTACCCTCTGCGCAAAAAGTGTTGACAAGGTTTAAAATGGGAAAAAAGGAAGATTCGAGAAGATTCCATGTGAAATATCTTGTGCATGTGGTTCCTATCAGCTGGGGAGAGGTGGCAATCGACCTCCTCGCCAATAGGGATCATCCTCTATCCATTTCCTAATGAATCTCATCCCATATGGACCTTCCTTGGCCTATAAAAGAATCCTTCATGGAGTGAGTGAGGAGAGACCAAGAAGAGAATCCTTATGTTGTTGGATTGAAGTCTGGTATTGAGGAAAAGTTGAGTGAGTTTGTGTGCAAAGATATTTGTGTGAGTGTGGAGTGTTGTGAGTGTGTTGTAAGACCATTGTGGAAGACAAAGCTGGCAACATCAAGGATTTGGTTGTAGATTTACCTTATTATTTGATTAATACAAAAGTGTTTCCCTTTCCCATATTTGATTTGTGTTAATATCAGTTAAATATTGTTAGATTCCTTGATCACTGACCTAGATTGTTAATCTATCTGGTTACTCTCATCTTGTTGTCTTATTTTCTTGATGCTTTTTTATAGGTACTGTATATTACGTGGAGAGTAGTGGAACAAAGACTAAAGCTCGTAGATATGAGGTATAAGAGTGATTTTGCATTAGTAGATTAACCATCTACGGAAATGATATACTGTTGTGGTGTTTTCTTCTATACTTGTACCATACAGGGTAGAGGAACAAGAGGTGTCCACACCGGTTGCAGAATTCCTACAAACACATTGACTTGAACATGAGGATACCAAAATATGAGGGTGGACAATGCATTCTTTGAAATAATCAAAGGAGTGACATGACTCATGAAAGTGGATCAACTTGGAAGCAAGTTGAATACCTAATTGGCTGAATGGAATGCAGAAAAGTGCCATGTCCAAAGGTGACTAATAATTGTCATTACTGCAAATGAAAATCCACTTCCCTTAATTTCCTCATCATGATTGATGAGTTCCTCTTTCCACTTTTATGATTTCAAAGAGGGTAACAAACACTCGTTGCAACTTATCCTATTATAACTTCATTCTCATATGTTTCACAAACCTGAGAAAGGATGGGTTCGTTCCCAAAAGAGGGTCTCTCAGTGTTTAATTTAATGAGTCCATTGAAATTTAATTCGGTATCATTCTTGTTTTGAGAGTTTGAACAAACACAGAAGAAGACTCCAAAAGGGTCCTTTTTCATATGATTTAGTCCCTAGGTCCCGAAAAAGTATAAAATAATGCCCAAGAGAACTCTTCTAGTTGAAATCAACTAGAGTATTCATTTTTCATAATTAGTCAATCCAAACTAAAAAAGGGGTAAACTACTGTCGGAAAGATGACTCTTCAAGTACTTTTATGAGGGTGAAGAAGACAAGTTCACTTGGTGATCTTTTCACATTTAAGGAGTCCGAAAAGAGCTTAAAGAAGACTCCATTAGGGTTCTTTATTTCATAATCCAATTTTAAAAAGACTGAAAAATAGTAAAAGTACACTTGATACCTCTTCACTAATTTTTTAACGAGCACACCGAAGGTATAAAAGGTGCTCAGAACCTTTTTCATGATTGAATCCAGAGCACGAAAAAGCGATAAATTAAGATCAAACCACTTTTCATGTTTTAACTAGAGTAGGAAAAATGAAAAGTAAGCTCAACACCATCTTACTATTTTTAACGAGCTCGAACATTAGTTGGAAGAATGCTCAAGTTATCTGCTTCATTTTTTAACAAGCTTGACACATAATTTGAACTATGCTCTAAGTGTCGTTTCATGATTTAGCGAACTCAGAACTAAAATAAAGTATGTTCAAAATGAGTTCCATTGATGCGTATTTTCCCAACATGATGTTCAGTGGTTGGTACTTCCCCCCAGTATAAATATCAAGTAGCTTAACTCCAACATAAAGAGGTTGAGTACATGCCCCTTGAGCTTCGTTTCATCTTCCTACTGTTTTTCTTCACCAAACTTAAGACTCTCGGCTACTACTAAGAAAAATTCACTAGAGACCAAGAAAGAAAAAGATCTAATGGTAGATGAAATAAAGTTTCCAGTCCTAAAAAGGATGGAAGACTTGTCTCAAAGGGATGACCTGTTTCATTTTTACACAAGCTTGAAATAGAAAACAACTATGCTTGAAACATGGTTTCATTTTTATGCAAGCTTGAAACCAAAAGATAAAATTTTGCTTGAAAAATCCTATTTCATTTTTTAAATGAGCTTGACATAGAAAGGGAATTACGCTCGGGAATGGTTTCATTTTTATGCAATCTTGAAACCAAAACTGTGCTTGAGGAGTGGTTTTATTTTTTAACAAGCTTGAAACCATAAGTAAACTATGCATAGGGCTAGTTTTTATTTTTTAACGAGCTTAAAACTAGAAATAAACTATGTTCAAAGTTATTCGTTTAATTTTTTAACAAGCTTGACACATAATTGGAACTATGCTCACAGACATTTGTTTCATTTTTTTACTGAGCTTGACACGGAATGGGAACTATGCTCACAGACATCTATTTCATTTTTTAATGATCTTGACACTGAATATGAACTCTGCTCACAGACATATGTTTCATTTTTTAACGAGCTTGACACAGATTATGAACTCTACTCACAGAAATCTATTTCATTTTTTAACGAGCCTGACACAGAATGGGAACTATGCTCATCATCAAGGAATTAGTCTTGAAACAAACAAATGAGTACCTTGAATATGTATGTATCAATGACAGATCCTCTCGCTTTCGACATAGGTTCACATCATTGAACTTTGATTGAAATATTCAACTGAGTGTTCGACATCAAATCATCTATTCACACTCAAGAGATTGTACTAGGGTACCTTGGGAATCCATGATATCAATGGTGATCTTCCTCGCACTTGTTAACGATTCTAATCATTGAACGATAATCAAGTGGTTTCTACCATGTTTGACATCAAGACTTTGTAATCACATGGATAGGATAATACTTTGTGGAAGGCGAGACGAATACCTTGGGGTATCTATTAAGCTATCATTGCTTTCCCTAGGTTTCGATGGAATATTTGTGAGTCCTAGCATGGCTCCACATTTGTATGGTTGTGCTTGTGCTCAATTTTACATCCATATGACATAGATATACATTGTATGTTTGGAATCTATGTCCAAGTTTGGGTCTCCTTCACCTGGATCTATGTTGTATTATATTAGCCATAGTTATTCATCATTCGCATGGATCTTCCTTGTATTAGTCTGCAGCCATGATGAGGAGTCATTTGGATATGAGTCAAAGTATTGATGTATTTAATAAAAGTCGAGTTGATTATGATCTTTGATCAAGTGATTTCTTTCCTCAAAGTAATAACTTGTTCTTACAAATATTTCACCTATCTTATTCCTCTAGCCTAATGCTTTGGGGGGGATTCTATTACACACAATTCTCATCATAACCATGTAATGAGATCCAAAACATCATAATTTCCTCAAATTCTCAAAATGTGAAGTTAGACCCTAGTCAAGACTCATATTTTCATACTTGTGTCCACCAACACCTTTTCCCGTAATGAAATAAACGTTACCCCTTTCAGTAACCCCACTTTTCAATTGACAATGAGCGGTGCCTCCACCTAAAGCCTTTGAGCAATAAGCGGTGCAGCGCAAGTAACACTCTGTCTCCATAAGAAAAGAGCGGTGCTTGAGTTTCAAAAGGAATAAGAGAAGATTCATGAAGCTTCTCAAAGATAATATTTGTGGCACCCTCATCCCTACTCTTGTCGACCACCTGGAATAGAGATCCCCCCTAGTAGGATCTCCCTTTCACCTGATCCACCATCTTCTCAACCATTCCTATCCTCTCAAGAGCTATAAATACTGGTTCACCCCCCATGGGTGAGAGGAGGAAAGTTATGTTATTGCACCAAAGTTATGGCCAAATCTAGGGTGAGCATAAGGAAGGCAGCTTGAAGCTTTGTGGAAAAGACTTGGCATGAGAGGAGGCATCACAACACTAAGGCATAATGGTTGTAAACTCTCTCTTTATTTGACTATGCAATAAAAATTTTCTTTTCCATAAATCTTATTGTGTTTCAATCACTGATTTATTATCAAACTCTTTAGTCTTTGATATAGGATAATAGATAGCTTTTGGCACTCTTGATCTTGTGTACTTTGTAATGTTTTATTGAGGTAATTGTGGAAATATGACACTTTTGAAGGCTGGAGAATCACAATGTTTTGTAGGTGAAGGTTTCATTCCAAATATCTGTTATCTTAGGAAAAGTTCTATTTATGGTTATCACTCATTTGTTCTAGCTATGAAGGATTCAAGCTAGGGAAACAACTCCTGTCCGCAGGAGGTGAGGATTTCCAGCAACAGTTGCAAGAGGGATCTACCATATGGGCAGGGTAACAAAGTTCAAAGCTCGAAAGAACTAAAGGTACCTCAAGCCCCCCCATATGTGAATAAGATCCTGGAAATATCTCTAGTGTTGAACAGAAAGTGGCAAGGGGATATCCCCACCATAAACGTGTGCATTTATTCGTGCTTAACTCTTGTGTAAGAGGGCCTATTGAGAACAATAATTATACCAAGGATTTCACTTCTCACCTAGACAGAAACCTAGAAGTTTTGTTTTATAGTATTGGAAATACTTACACACGACAACCTATCCCAAGACTCTACAATCCTAAGCTTGTTGGTGCACCTCTATCAAATAAAAAAGTGTAACCATTTTTAATTTAAGCATTAATTTTAATGGTTGTGATTACTCAAGGGTAATGAACGTGCAAATAGAGAGGTTACGACTCATCAATGAAGTGAATATGCACACCTAAAAAAAATGTTAAGTGTAACTTGTTTTTAATCATCAAAAAAGGGGGTATGCCACTACATGCAATGCAAAATTTCCTTTCAAATACCAATGTAATCATTCCTATATTGAATTCTGATAAATAATTCCATCTAAGAAAACCTAATGCAATTACCAAATCAATGCATATGCATGATGCAATAAGCATGCAAATATCAAATTTTTATTTTATTTTCACTATAGATGCAATGAAAATGCAATAAAAAGACCCTACAGATTCCTAGACCTCGCAGCAAGCAAGACACTGAGACCCAGAAGGTCAATGCACTAATAATAAAACAAAATGAGATAAACTAGAAGAATAAATTCCAAATAAGTTCAATGAAAAAGACATGAAATTGACATGAAATTTCTGTAATAGGACCTATTGGTGATTTACCCTATTGGGCTTCCACATTAAAATTGTGTTCTATGTATTCTTGTTGTTATGTGTATTTAATGATAGATTTAAAAAGTGGTTAAATTAGTAAAAAGATAACAATATTGATTCACCCCCCTCTCAGTATTGACCAATAAACCAACAATTGGTATTAGAGTGGGTTCCTTCACTACAGTTTAACCACTGGAAGGAAGAACTCATTAAAACCACTATGGATCAATAAGAAGAGATTTACAAAGTAAATGGATCTCCAATACTTAGAAAAGAAAATACACATTTTGGAGTACAATAATGAAAATTTATCTGAAGGCATTGGGACATGATGTATGGAATTAAGTGATCACTAATTACTTCCCACCAAAGAGGATAAGGAATCCAGCTCAAAAGAAATCCAAGAAAAGTAGCTCAATGGAAATGGCTTCAATCCTTGATGGATTACCTGATGATGTCAAAGAGAAGATAGGTGAATGTAAATCTGCAAAGGAACTTTGGGACAAGACAAAATACCTCTACTCAGTTGAGCAAAGAGTAGAAGGAAGACTTGCTATTCTCGAGGATGTTAGTGAAGATGAAGAAAATTTATTTATAGGGATAGTAAACTTAGATACGGAATCAGAAATGGACATAGAATCCTAATACATGGTTTCTGTAGATGAAATTGAAAAATGTAGGAAAAAGAACAAAGTCTTGAAAGAAAAATTGTCAAAATATCAAGAAGAGAAGAATTCAAAAGAAGAGGAAGTCAAAGCCCTCCAAGAAGAGCTACGCACTTCAAGACAACAAGTGTTGGCTAGTATGGAAGAGGTCAAGAGCTTAAAACAAGAAATTGTTGAATTCAAGGAAGACGTAAAGAAGCTAAAAGATCAACTAACTATTAGTGAGAAGTTCAAGGAAAGTACTAAATCTCTTAATAAAGTCCTCAGCTTAAAAAGATCCCCCAGGGATAAAACAGGTCTTGGATATAACTATAAAGGATCAAGCTCCATCATTCATAAAAATGTTGAAGATGTTAAACGTTAACATGATGCCTCCAAAGATACACCTAGATAGTAGAAGAATCACTAGGAAATGAAGTCCAGTTATCATAATTCTTCTTATCCTCCCAAGATGAAAAATTTCAGAAGAAATGCAAAAGAAAAGAGTCATTACAAGCAGAAAAACCAGAGATTCTCCAAACATACATTCTATGGATATTGTCATTGCTGTCATAAGTTTGGACACAAGGCTGATGATTGTAGAATCAAATAAGAAGATGAAGGGATGATAAGGAAAGAAGACACCAACATCTCTAATGGAAAAATACATATTTGTTTCTTCTGTCACAGTATTGGACACTTTGCAAAACATTGCAAGAATAGTACATGTAGATATTCTTAGGAAACTCAAAAAAATGTATGGAACATGAAGACCAAGGAACAAAGAAATAAATAAACCAGTAAGTAGAGTACCTCTTGGAAAAATATGGAGAAGAAAGGAAGACCCCAAAGATATAGAAGAAATATATATTTCAAACATCAGTGAGGTCTCCAAAGATGACGATGAACATAATTATGCCACATATAAAAAGGGCATCCATTATAAGGAAAAACAAGATGGAGATGTAAAAGGATACACCAATAAAAATGAAGGTGACGAAGAAAGATGTAGTGATGACTTGTTAGGAACCCATGTCAATCCTTCTCTTTACCGTGTTAGTATATTGTTGTTGGACGCATATGCTTTGTAAGTCGTCCCATAGTAATTGTTGATCCATAGTTTGTGTTATTGTTATTGGGCGCATATGCTTTGTAAGCCGCCCGTAGTATTTGTTGATCCATAGTTTATATTGGCCCATGGTTTTGACCCATAGTATTGGCGCCTATTTTTAGTATATAAGTGTGTGTTGAGGCCAAGGAAGGCACCGTGAAGTTATTTTGTATTGAGCTTGCTCAAAGGAGGTTGCCCCCTCGAAGTGGCCTGCGATTAATATAAAAGTGATTTTGAGTTCTGCTGCTATATCGTGTATTTTGATTAATTATTTGCTGCAGGGTCCTCACATCTGGTATCAGAGCACTTTCTTGGGCTCGTTGGGTGAAATTTTTGCCCAATTTTTTTTTCTCGCTTCTGTTGCAGGTTCGGATCTGGGAATAATCCCTATCCGCTTAACTGTGGGAAGTACTTGGGCATAAGCCTTAAAACTCATTGTGAGGAGTACCACAGGAACCCCGAAGTAGCTGGCCCATTGAGAGGACCTGCCAGCGAAAAGGGAAACGACCCCTACCTGATTGACTAGTTCCCACCCGTGAGGTAAACCAAGAGCTATCGTTTGTGGCCAAGTGGTTATCA
>LPNX010037801.1:513726-531235 GCA_001517045.1 Pseudotsuga menziesii | reverse complement strand
TTGGATTTCATCACCTTGCAGAGGATATACTTAGTTGAGTCATAATACTATTAGTTAGGTGTTTGCATGCTCCCTTACCTCCTCTGGGTCTAGTGAGTCCACCTATTTTTTCTTTTTTAGGAAACCGACTGCTTATTGGTATTCTGACCACTTTGTTGACACTCCGCCTATTGTAGCACGCAGTTACACTAGGTGTTTTGAGTTGTTTTTTGGCCTGAGTGCCTTATTTTTCGAGCTCTCCTTCTGCACACACGGTTGCATTAGGGTTTTTGAGTTGTTTTTTCGGCACCACAACCCACATATTTGAAACCACTTGTCATCATTGACTCTTCGAGACATTCTCGTCGCCTCAGAGGCGAGCCCCCACAGCACGGTTCACTTGACACCACCCGTCATCACCGTAGATCTCGAGCCTTGTCACTCGACTCCACTCGTCAGCGGCATAGGACTCCGTCACCAAATTCCGAGAACACTCTTTACACTGCCCCCACTAGCCCCATGGCTGGCGTGAATCCTAATCCCTTCATTATAGGGACCACCGGCGGTACATCCGCCTCTATACCAGTTACCACACCCATCATGGGTATGCCCTCCACGGGAAGCCCATCTACCATTCCCCTCACCATACCTATTCCCATGGCAGGAATACCCATACCCACTCCATTAGTAACTCCTACCGCCGTAGTTCCCCCACTTGGGGGTAACCTCCCTCACATGACCCCTCCACCTGGGGGCATGGGCCCCAACGGGGTCCAACCCACTACCGTGCCACACCCTTCATCTAGTTTGCCATACATGGCTAGCCTCAACCTACCTGACCTAGCCAGGTTAACCAACGACCCCATCCGGCACAACCCTGTGTGGCCCCACATGCCTACCAAACTCCCCTCTGACATCCCTAAATTTGAGGGTAAGGAAGGAGAAGACCCACAGAACCATATCATGTCTTTCCATCTATGGTGTTCCTCCAATTCCATAGTAGACGACTCCATTCGCCTCCGTTTATTACAGCGCACTTTCACTGGCTCGGCTGCCAAATGGTATATCGAGCAACCCCACGGAACCCACACCACCTTTACGTCCCTGGCCTCGACCTTCCTCCAGTTCTTCCAGTTACCTGTTCGCTATGATGCAGGCGTCGAGATCCTCCTATCATGCAGACAGAACACGGCCACCCATATCACAGACCACATCCATGAGTGGCGACGACGCTGTAGCCTATGCAAAATCAAGCTCGATGACCGGATCTTCCTAGATTGGTTCCTTAAGTCCCTCCTTCCGCTCATAGCTAAGGATGTGGTAGCTGAACGACCCCAGACTGAAGAAGAGGCTATCCTTAAGGCCCAGCAGTTTGATCTCATTTACGCCCAGTCGAGTTATCTTTACACCATCATACCGGACGCCCCTCGAGGCGATCCCCCACATCACGATGCACCGGGGGCATCCCACGCTGCCGATGGCATCATTGGCCGCCTCTCTTCACAGCCTCAGCCCTTTTCCATAGCCCATCCTACTCCTGGACCTGAACTTTCACGGGCTACATCACAGTCCGGAGCAAACAACTCGTATACTCAAATGCCACATCAACACCATTCCCATGGACCCTCATGTCCACCTCAGTGTTTCGGTAATATGGTTCCCTCTTACACCCCCCCGGTCGCACCTCAGCCCTACTATCACCAGCAAGCTGCACCAGCTTTTGCGCCGTCTCCAGCTCAACCTCATTATTACCAACCACAACCAGCCCCTGCGGCAAACCCACAACCCGCTCCACAGCACTACCAACAACCTCCTCAAGTAGCTGCACCAGTGCAGCCTCCACCTCCATATTATCCACCGCAGCCCGCTCCCGCACCTACGCAAACCCTGAATCCACCTACTACCCAAGGGCAGGTTTACGCCCAAGAAAACCCGCCGCAAAACCAGAACAACCAACGCAACCAGGGCCAACAAAACCGCGGCAGGGGCCGAAATCGGGGGAACAACCAGCAGACCGAGCAAGCGGGTCAACCCCCTAATCTCCCTACTAATAATAACGCGGCCCCTACCAACCAAAGCCCTGATCGCCCGCCCAAGCAGGCTAAAAACCCCAACTTGCGAACAAACTTCCCTTGTTCTGTTTGCGGGGTCTATGGACACTACACACATTTTTGTCCACTGATGGAGCGAGTTCAACCCCTTTTGGCTGCTGATAGATTACGCCAAGGACAGGGGGCTCCTCAAGCACCACCCAACCCCCCACACCCTCAGCAGCCACCTTTGGTGCTGCAAAACCCCTTACCAAACCAAGGCTTAGTGAACACTGAACCATTGGTTCCCCCTCAAGATACTGCGCCTATCCAACAAATCACTTACGCTGCTCCTGATCAACCAATGCTTGACTGAGGTATCCACCACTTATTGATGATGTCCTCCGATGAGGTCAACCTCCAGACCCAACGGAACCAATATGGATCCACCTCTGAAGCCATATGTACCCTGTCCCATAACACGCAAAATCCTACTAATCAACCGCCCTTGTTGCCTCAACCCCCTTTGGTACCTAGTCACATTGGTGCTACACCCATCCATACCATTCCTTTCCTCTTCCCTCCCTCAGGAGTAGTTAGCGCCCCGGTCATGGCCACCCTCAGCCTCCCTGGGTTAACCTTAGGATTACCCGTTTGGTATCTTTCGCCTCCCGTACCCTCGTCGACACCAGATGTCGTCCTGCAACCGGTGCAACCCATTGTCACTACTAGTCAACCACCTCCCGGTATCGCTACCCCGTCGTCCTCCACGAACCCCCCTCCTCCTCTTACCAAACCCACTGGGGGCAGAGGCCCCCAACCTTACACTGCTGTCCCACCTCCTAAGACAGTCAAAAATCCCCCTGTGTTTCGTGCTCCTCCCAAATGTGCGCTGTGCGATGAGTTGGGCCATGCAACTCACCTATGTCCTCAGTTACCGGCTTTACAGGAATACATGAAAATGCTTGACGACGACCCCACTATCCTGGTTGTCCATCTAGATTCAACCCCAATGCCTTGCGACAAATCCCTGCGCACTAACCACTCATGTGCCCTATGCGATGTTTACGGGCATTACTCCCATCATTGTCCCGAACTCCCCGATTACAGAGCAGCTCTCTTTGAGATGAACAATCTGGATCTTGAGACGACACCACTCACCATTGAGGAAATCCACCCTTCGGTATCTTCCTCTTCCGAAGAGGTTAATACCATATATATGATCTCTTCCGTCACTACTTCCTCGTTAACCGACTTGACGACACAAACATTCCGCACTGATGAGGAGATTCTCGAGGCTTCCACTGCCCCAGATTATCCCTGGGATGACATGCACCATCGTTCCTACTTCCTCCCAGAGGTATCCTTCTCTAACACTGCTACCCAATTTGCAGTTGAATCCAAAGACTTCCTTCCTCCCAAGGTCGACTGGTTCAAAGACCCTATTCCTGCTCATGATGCCTTCGAAGCAAGTAACATGGCCAACATCTCACCTATCATCCAAATTGACATCGCTGCCCCAGGAGGCACCCCCGAACTCATCACTTTAGGAGCCTCTTGCAGTAAGCAAGAAATTAAGGAATACAACAAGCTCTTTAGAGAATTCCGTGATGTCTTTGCCTGGTCCTATACCAAAATGCCCGGTCTTGACCCTGCCATTATAGAGCACCACATCGACACATGGCCTGATGTACCCCCCGTTCGTCAGAAACAACGTCCCATTCATCCCTAGGTACACTTTTGGAATCAGCATGACGAGACCGTCACGATGGTCACCTCGTTGCATCATTTTTTCTACGTTAATTTTTCATCCCTTTTTAGACACCATTAGTCGCCTCGGTTTACGTGCCACTTCGGCTGTTCTCCATTTTTCACACTGTTGATATCGCCGGATTCATTTTTCCGGGATCGTGATGATGCTTGAGATCATTTCTCGCTCTCACTTGGCACAATTTCAACATTGTGCCCCGACACATTGTTGCCTCGGTTTATGCGTCACTTCGACCGTTCTCCGTTTTTCACACCGTTGATATCGCCGGAATCACTTTTCCGAGCTCGTGATGATGCTTGAGATGCTTTCACGCTCTCACCTAGGTACAATCATAACATTGTGTCCGGACATCTTGCTACCTTGATTAGCGCGCCACATCGGCCGCCGTTTGATTGTTCCACACTTTTTACATGAGCCATTCACTCCTGTAATACTGCAAAGGTTTCATTATTTTTCCACCATTCATCCACCCTGCAAGGAAGCCCACCAGTGTTCCCCCCCCCACCATCAGTTCTGATCATCATAAATGTTCCTTAATTGAACACTTCCTCCTTTCCTGGCCATTCCATTAATACATAGTCCTCTTATTTGCTTTCAGACTCCTTAAATATGAAAGCAACCACGAGCATGAACTGTCATGGGCTTGAAAAATCCACATGACAGTACCATTTCAGTACTTCAGATTCTTCTTATTTGCTTTCAGACTCCTTAAAATTGAAAGCAACCACGAGCATGAACTGTCATGGGCTCGCAAAATCCACATGACAGTACCATTCCATTAATACAGAGTCTTCTTATTTGCTTTCAGACTCCTTAAAATTGAAAGCAACCACGAGCATGAACTGTCATGGGCTCGCAAAATCCACATGACAGTACCATTCCATTAATACAGAGTCCTCTTATTTGCTTTCAGACTCCTTAAATATGAAAGAAACCACGAGCACGAACTGTCATGGGCTCGAAAAATCCACATGACAGTACCATTTCAGTACTTCAGAGCCTTCTTATTTGCTTTCAGACTCCGTAAATATGAAAGCAACCACGAGCATGTACTGTCATGGGCTCGAAAAATCCACACGACAGTAGCATTTAATATATCCACACTTCTTCTCGTTCCATAACCCATGAAGAAGTCACCCCCCGCCTCTTGGCGCTATGATCAATCCTCTCGGCAGCACACCCATCAGGTCGCCTTTGTTCAGAGTACTCTGCAGTTCCTTGCCATCTTACCACAGCCCATTCGCCCTCAAGATAAATACAGACACGTTCCCTTTACCACCAGCCAGTTTCATATGCTGCCCGATCATCCCCACCATCATACTCTGAACAAAGGAAGTTTGAGTCCACTCACTCTACTTGCCCAGTTGTTCCCCCCAGTTTACCACTCCTGCCATCAGTACTATCACAGTTCGGTTTTTCACCTCGCGCTCTTGTCAAGGAAACATCATTGCCTTGATAGTTGCAGGTCTCCCTCTGTCAACGACAACAACTCTATTCCAGAGGATAGACCCAGAGGTCCCTGTGCCTTGGACCCATCACCATCTGTGTTGAGTGCCTACGGATCATTTTGGGAGGACTTATCATTGCCTCTCCGAATGATCGTTTCTCACATGCTCGACATCAGCACCTTGATCGCATCGTTGAGAATCGCACAGGATTTATGTCCCCTCCATGATTTGTCGAAGACCCCGGATTTTCCCTGACTCTAGCACATTGGTGAGTCACTTCAGAACTCTCAGTTATATGTTCCCGTGGATGTCCGGGCTGCGTCGGTGATTGTATTTGGAATCTATCCGACTTCATGCTTCCTCGAGTACCCAGATTCAGTTCCAGAACAGCGCACCATCGCGATTATGACCATTGTCACTATGATTCAGCAGCTTATCAGTTCCTTTGGAACCCCATTCAGTAGCACTGACCTCATTTCAGTGCATCAGTTGTTCAGCTCAGACATGGTCAGCCCAGCAGTATGTTCTAGATTGATGTCCCCTCTGGACTCTCATGATATACACAGTTATTTTTATGTATCTTGATACGAGCATGGGAATGCCCGCCTCATCCGTATATTGAGATTTTTCCTCATTCAGTATTTGAGGACCATTTATATTGATATGTTATATTCTGATACGAGCATGGGAATTCCCGCCTCATCCATATTATTAGATGATCCCTCATCCATTATTGAGGTTATGTACTTTTCAGTCCTTGCAGGTGGTTCGAGATCGGTGTCTCGGACTTCAGTTGCTTCCTTCTCTTCTCCACACCCCAAGAAAAACCAAACATGACTCATGATGTCCATCGGCCATACGATGAACTCCTGCCCTCACACATCAGGGGGCAATCTGTTAACACCCAAAAATGGTTAACTACCTCATCTACCCCATTACATGGCTCATTTGTCCACTTTCCTACCATATCTCTATCAAAAACCCATAAAACCATCTAAAAGGTCACCAAAAAGCTTAAAATGCCTCCAAAAGGCTATAAAATCCTTTTTTCCTCCAAAAATATCCAAAAAGGAATAAAAAATGTAAAATAATGAGGAAAAAAGAGGAAAAAATCCTAAACAGCTAAAACCCTAAAAAGCTGACCTAAACCACATGGTTTTATAAATAAGTGATGGAGACCCATTATTCCACACCCATGATCATAAGCATCCTGCCTCTGCCGAAATTGTTCCTGAAACCCTAGATTACCATTAAGCTACTTTCACCATTGAGAACTCTTTTTGGCCCATTTCCACCATCGGAGAAAGAGAAGAAGCAGCTTGGAGCTCGAAGCCACCGACATCGGACTAGCGCAACGGACTCCACCAACCTCCTCATTGGAGGTAACATCAACAAAGATTATTATTTATTTTTTACCGTATTGCTTCATGAATGTCTAGATTAGCTTTTATTTCCGTTTAACATTATTTAATTCATATATCATTGAACTGCTACTAAGGAATCCATATTCCTTAGTAGGTGCTCATTTGCACAAGCTAGGGCTAAAACCCTAGCAACATGGACGCATATGCTTTGTAAATCGTCCCATAGTAATTTTTGATCCATAGTTTGTGTTATTGTTGTTGGGCGCATATGCTTTGTAAGCTGTCTGTAGTATTTGTTGATCCATAGTTTATATTGGCCCATGGTTTTGACCCATAGTATTGGCACCTATTTTTAGTATATAAGTGTGTGTTGAGGCCAAGGAAGGCACCGTGAAGTTATTTTGTATTGAGCTTGCTCAAAGGAGGTTGCCCCCTCGAAGTGGCCTGCGATTAATATAAAAGTGATTTTGAGTTCTGCTGCTATATCAGGTATTTTGATTAATTATTTGCTGCAGGGTCCTCACATGACTCTGGGATCCTTTCCTAAAAAGATATATCATGATTTAAAGAAAACCCTAAAAATAACATTAGAAAGGATCATATATTCAAGGGGAGTTAAAGTCAGGAAATTCGAATTAGTATCTAAGAAAAATTCAATTGGTATCTAATGTTGAAGTATATTGAAAGCTATCTTCTTCAAAGATGAAGGGTGATCAAGGTTGGTGTATGGATGACCTCAGAGAAAGTATGAAGTAATGTGAGAACAACAAAATGTGAGTCATGAAGACCATGGTGTCTGCAATCAAATAGAAGATAAACATGATTATGTTCACTTAGTATTTGAAGTCATGACACATACAAATTGTTGATAGTAGAAGAAAACTCAAGTTTAAAAAATAAAAATTCAGTCTATTGATAAGGTAGCAGGATGAGTTTAGCATTGACAAAGGAAAAGGTTGAGGTTATGAGTCTTTGTGTCTGAGATAGTGAGACCAGACAAACTATGTAATAAACTTAAGTAATCTCTGTGTTGAGGACTTGGAGTTATGGGTCTCTCAACAGTTGATAATATAGATCTAAAATCCAAAATAATCCAGCAGTATATGCTAGGTTTTTATATGAAGATCTAAATGCATAGGCTTAAGGAATTCTGGTAAAATAGGAAGCCAGTTAACTTACATGCATAATAGACCATTAGATATGGCAGTAGGAATAAGTTAAAAAAAAAACATGTATCCTAGACAGAAAATGGAAGAGTGTGAAAAAACAAAAGTAAACTTTGTCACAAAAATGTTGACAAAGGAGAGGAAGTACAGTGACAAGGGGATTCCATGGATCTATTAGTTAAGCTATCATCCAAGAACCTGTTGCAAGAAAGGAAGCGGTAAGATAAATGATAATAAATTGATTAAATAACATAGTTCGGTTAATAAAGGGGAGATATGATGATAGGGGGAGTTGTCAGAATGTAGAAAGACATGAAACCCTATATCAAAATAGGTACAGCATTGGCATAATAGGTTATCCTTTGTCATTGTTGTCAAAGGGGGATAATGTTTAGATGTTGCCATCAATGCCAAAGGGGGAGATTGTTGAGTATATAATTGTCATTGATGTCAAAGGTGTTCACGAATGACAAAGGAATAACTAGTGGATATGATGACAGGACAAACTCAATGAAAAACTAAGGTAGTGATGGCATGGCATGGCATAGTTAAGGATGTGGCATGACACATATGATGACATGGAATATGATGGTGTCATAAAATAGTGATGGCATGGCATAGTTGAGGATGTGGCATGACACATACAATGACATGGAATATGATGGTGTCCAATGATGATGTCATAAAAGTTCATTTATAACAAATGAAATGGATGAGATGGACAAGGATGATAAGACAACATGAATGACTGATATGAATAATTCCAAGACAGTGTTGACAGTATGATGTAAACAATGGTTAATGAAACAAAGAATAGAGGTTGAGTGGAAGTAGATATGTAGTACAACTGCGGATAAAGCTGGTTAGACAAATGAAGAGTACAACTGCAGAAGAGTGAAATGAACAGGAGATAGAGTATATGTAACAATCGAAGAACAAAGAAACTATATCTGCGAGAGTGTTTATAAATTCCTTATAATCAGTAGCATGATGAAATAATCTATGTATATAAATATTCAAAACTGTTAGAAACAATCGCAGAGGATTTTCGCAAAGACATAGTGCATATTCGCAAAGACATAGTGCAGATCCGCAAAGTCATGGTGAGATCCACATTCGATCTAAAATCAATTGTCAGAAAGCATGTCGCACAAGATCCTACGATTCAAGATCAGTTCCGCAACAATCAAGATTAGATGACTGAGATTAGTTCCGCTAAAAGGGATTGACGGTGCGGAAGAAAAAATGCGGAAAGAGAATTATGGAAATAATGTTAAAAGATTCTATGAACCCACAATCCGTAACCCGCAATACGAAAGATCGAAGGTCGGGAAAGAATCTACAAAGGATCGACAGTGTGAAAAAAAAATTGCGGAAAGAAGCTTGCGAAAAGGATATTGTGGAAAGAATATTGCGGAAAGGAGATTGTGGAAAGAAGCTTGCGGAAAGGAGCTTGCGGAAAGAAGCTTGCAGAAAGGAGCTTGCGGAAAGTCGAGATATGATTTGAGGAAATGTTACATTTCTGCATCCCACAATCTGCATATTACCTCATATCAATAGTCAGGAAAACGCCCGACGAATTTCAACGGTGGGGAATCGTTGATGAGGAAACTGTGGTGCAGAAATACGACTTAGAGGGGGAAATCTATGTGCTAGATCGATGGACCAAAGAGACTCAAAATTAGATCAATGGCCTGGATTGATTCTGGAGAAGGAGATTGTGGAAGCACCAGAAAATGTTAAGCTGAGCTGCAGAAATGAATTTCGAGGTGCATCCATAAATGGTAATGAAGAATGTCCAACATGAAACTCATAGATGGAAGGTGAAGCCCATGTTTTGTGAGAGAAATGTGTATAGATGAGCCTGCACTGAAGGTAGCCTATAGAGAGCTCACAAAGGAGGAAAAGAAGCCCACATGCGTGATAAAAAGTGAAGCACAAAGGTCTAAAGATAGATTATTCCTAATGATGGAGGAGAGGAAGTCCAAAGGAATTGGTTTGACAAATCCTGTGATTAGAGAAGAAGGGAGATCACAGATCGAAAGTGATCAAGAAGTTTTTAATTAATTATTTAATTAAAAATCGTTAATAACAGATTGTTGAAAAGGTGTGGCTATCATATTTGAAAGGGAATGATTCTGAAAGGGTATATTTCCAGAATAAAAATATGCATCCATAGGAAACATGAAGGTACTTATACACAAAGGTATGAGTGAGAGAAGCGTCTCGGTGTCTGCATCAAAAAATTAGAAACAGATACCAGTGGGTGTGACAGAGAATGGAGGGAAAATAAATCTATCATATTACAGAAAACATATTAGGGTGGCAGGGTGGCGCTAGGGCAGGAAACAAGCATGTAGGGGGTTGTTTCCCCCTTCCAACAGAAGCTGGTAAATAGGGTGTAGGAGCATCATTTCAGTCATAGCTGACAAAACAGGGTGTCGTAGCATCCTTTCAGTAGCAGCTGATAAACTAGGGGGTCGTAGCGTCCTTCAAGTGGTAGCTGGTAAATAGGGTGTCGTAGCATCCTTTCAGTAATAGTTGATAAACCAGGGGGTGTAGCCTCCTTCCAGTGGTTGCTGGTAAATAGGGTGTCGTATCATCCTTTTAGTAGCAGCTGATAAACCAGGGTGTCGTAGCCTCCTTCTAGTGGTTGCTGGTAAATAGGGTGTCGTGGCATACTTTCATTAGTAGTTGATAAACCAGGGGGTTGTAGGCTCCTTCCAGTAGTTGCTGGTAAATAGGGTGTAATACCATCCTTGTCTGTAGCAGCAGGAAAAAATATTTGTAAATAACAATTTTGCAGTAATAGGACGTATTAGTGGTTTACCCTATTGGGATTCCATGTTAAAATTGTGTTCTGTGTATTCTTGTTGTTATGTGTATTTAATGATATATTTAAAAAGTGGTTAAATTAGTAAAAAGATAACAATACTGATTCAACCCCCCATAAGTATTTACCAATAAATCAACAATTGGTATCAGAGCGGGTTCCTTCACTACAGTTTAACCATTGGAAGGAAGATCCCATTAAAACCACTATTGATCAACAAGAAGAGTTTTACATAGTAAATGGATCTCCAATACTTAGAAAAGAAGAATACATATTTTGGAGTACAAGATTGAAAATTTATCTGAAGGAATTGGGACATGATGTATGCAATTCAGTGACCAATGATTACTTCCCACGAAAGAGGAGAAGGACTCCAGCTCAAAAGAAATCCAAGAAAAGTAACTCAATGGAAATGGCTTCAATCCTTGATGGATTACCTGATAATGTCAAAGAGAAGATTGGTGAATGTAACTCTACAAAGGAACTTTGGGACAAGATAAAATACCTCTACTCAGTTGAGAAAAGAGCAGAAGGAAGACTTGCTATTCTTGAGGATGTTAGTGAAGATGAAGAAAATTTATTTATAGGGACAGTAAACTCAGATGAGGAATTAGAAGTGGACATAGAATCCCAATACATGGCTTCTATAGATGGAATTGAAAAATGTAGGAAAAATAACAAATTTTGGAAAGAAAAATTGTCAAAATATCAAGAAGAGAAGAAGTCAAAAGAAGAGGAAGTCAAAACCATCCAAGAAGAGCTACGCACTTCAAGACAACAAGTGTTGGCTAGTATGGAAGATGTCAAGAGCTTAAAACAAGAAGTTGTTGAATTCAAGGAAGAAGTAAAGAAGCTAAAAGATCAGCTGACTATTAGTGAGAAGTTCAAGGAAAGTACTGAAGCTCTTAATAAAGTCCTCAGCTTACAAAGATCCCCCAGGGATAAAACAGGTCTTGGATATAATCATAAAGGATCAAGCTCCATCATTGATGAAAATGTTGAAAATGTTAAATGTAAACATGATGCCTCCAAAGATACATCCAGGTAGTAGAAGAATCACAAGGAAATGAAGTCCAGTTATCATCATTTTGCTCATCCTCCCAAGATGAAAAATTTCAGAAGACATGCAAAAGAAAAGAGTCATTACAAGTAGAAAAACCAGAGATTCTACAAACATACATTATATGGATATTGTCATTGTTGTCACAAGTTTGGTCACAAGGCTGATGATTGTAGAATCAAAGAAGAAGATGAAGGGATGAAAAGGAAAGAAGACACCAACATCTCTAATGGAAAAAGAATTATTTGTTTCATATGTCACAGTATTGGACACTTTGCAAAACATTGCAAGAATAGTACATGCAGATCTTCCCCAAAAACTCAGAAAAATGTATGGAAGATGAAGACCTAGGAACAAAGAAATAAAAAACCAGTAAGCAAGTACCTCTTGGAAAAATATGGAGAAGAAAGGAAGACTCCAAAGATATAGATGAAATACATATTTCAAACATCAGTGAGGTCTCCAAAGATGATGATGAACATAATTATGCCACAGATAAAAAGGGCATCCATTATAAGGAAAAACAAGATGGATATGTAAAAGGATATACCGATAAAAATGAAGGCCCATGAAGAAGGATGTAGTGATGATCGTGGGATCCTTTCCTAAAAAGATATCTCATGATTTAAAGAAAACCCTGAAAATAACATTAGAAAGGATCATATATTCAAGGGGAGTTAAAGTCAGGAAATTCCAATTGGTATCTAAGAAAAATTCAATTGGTATCTAATGTTGAAGTATATTTAAAGCTATCTTCTTCAAAGATTATGGGTGATCAAGGTTGGTGTATGGATGAAATAAGAGAAAGTATGAAGTAACGTGAGAACAAAAAAATGTGAGAGTCATGAAGACCATCATGTTTGCAATCAAATAGAAGATAAAGATGATTATGTTCACTTAGTATTTGAATTCGTGACACGTAAAAATTTTTGATAGTAGAACAAAACTCAAGTCTAAAAAATAAAAATTCAGTCTATTGATAAGGTAGCAAGATGAGTTTAGAATTGACAAAGGAAAAGGTTTAGGTTATGAGTCTTTGTGTTTGAGATAGTGAGACCAAAGAAACTGTGTAATAAACTGAAGTAATCTCTGTGTTGAGGACTTGAAGTTATGGGTCTCTGGACAATTGATAATATAGATCTAAAATCCAAAAGAATCCAACAATATATGCTAGGTTTTTATATGAAGATCTAAATGCACGGGCTTAAGGAATTTAGGTAAAAGCGGAAGCAAGTTAGCTTACAGGAAAAATAGACCATTAGATATGGCAGCAGGAACAAAGTTAAAAAAAAACATGTATCCAAGACAGAAAATGGAAGAGTGTGAAAAAAAATGTTGACTGTAAACTTTGTCACAAAAATGTTGACAAAGGAGAGGAAGTACAGTGACAGGGGGAGTCCATGGATCTATCAGTTAAGCTATCATCCAAGAACCTATTGCAAGAAAGGAAACGTTAAGATAAATGATAATACATTGATTACATAACATAGTTCAGTTAACAAAGGGGAGATATGATGATAGGGGGAGTTGTCAAAAAGTATAAAGATAGGAATTCCTATATCAAAATAGGTACATCATTGGCATAACAGGTTATCCTTTGTCATTGTTGTCAATGGGGGAGAATGTTTATAGGTTTCCATCAATGCCAAATGGGGAGATTGTTGAGTATATAGTTTTCATTGATGTCAAAGGTGTTCATGAATGACAAAGGAATAACCAGTGGATATGATGACATGACAAACTCAGTGAAAAACTAAGGTAGTGATGGCATGGCATGGCATAGTTGAGGATGTGGAATGACACATATGATGACATGGAATATGATGGTGTCCTAATGATGATGTCATAAAATAGTGATGGCATGAAATGGCATAGTTGAGGATGTGGCATGACACATATGATGACATGGAATATGATGGAGTCCTAATGATGATGTCATAAAAGTTCATTTATAACAAATGCAATGGATGAGATAGAGATGGATGATAAGACCACATGAATGACTGATCTGAAGACTTCCAAGACAGTGTTGACAGTATGATGTAAACAATGGTTAATGAAACAAAGAATAGAGGTTGAGTGGGAGTAGAGATGTAGTATGAATGATAAAGTTGGTTAAACAAATGAAGAGTGGAATTGCAGAAGAGTGAAATGAATGGGAGGTAGAGTATATGTAACAATAGAAGAACAGAGAAACTATATCTATGAGAGTGTTTATAAATTCCTTATAATCAGCAGCGTGATGAAATTATCTGTGTATATAAATATTCAAAACTGTTAGAAACAGTCGCAGAGGATTTTCGCAAAGAAATCATGCAGATCCGCAAAGTCATGGTGAGCTCCACATTCGATCTAAAATCGACCGCTAGGAAGCATGCCACATGAGATCCGGCGATTAAGGATCAGTTCCACAACAATCGATATCAAATGGCTGAGATTAGTTCCGCTCAAAGAGATCGATGGTGCCACAGAAAAAATGCGGAAAGGGAATTGTGGAAATAATGTTTAAAGATTCTATGAACCCGCAATTCGGAATATCGAAGGTCAGGAAAGACTCTGCAAAAGATCGTCAATGCAGAAGAAAAATTGTGGAAAGAATCTTGCGGAAAGGAGATTGCAGAAAGAATCTTGTGGAAAGGAGATTGCGGAAAGAAGCTTGCGGAAAGGAGCTTGTAGAAAGAATCTTGCGGAAAGGAGCTTGCGGAAAGAAGCTTGTGGAAAGGAGTTTGTGGAAGGGAGCTTGCCAAAAGTGGAGATATGATTTAAGGAAATGTTACATTTCTGCATCCCACAATCCGCATCTTACCTAAGATCAACGGTCAAGAAAATGCCTGACGAATATCAACGGTAGGGAATCGTTAATGAGGAAACCGTGGTGCAGAAATACGATTTCGAGGGGGAAATATATGTGCTATATCGATGGATTGGAGATACTCAAAATTAGATCAACGACCTAGATTGATTCTGGAGAAGGAGATTGCAGAAGCACTATAAAAGGTTAAGCTGAGTTGCAGAAATGAATTCTGAGGTGCGTCCATAAATGGTAAAGAAAAATGGCTTACATGAAACTCATAGATGGAAGGTGAAGCTCATGTTTTGTGAGAGAAACATGTACTAATGATCCTACAATGAAGATAGCCCACAGAGAGCTCGCATAGGAGGAAAAGAAGCCCACAGGCGTGAGGAAAAGTGAAGCCTGAAGGAATGAAGATAGAGTATTCCCTTTGATGGAGGAGAGGAAGTACACAGGCATTGGTTTAACGAATCCTACGATCAGAGAAGAAGGGAGCTCACAGATCAGAAGTGATCAAGAAGTTTTTAATTAATTATTTAATTAAAAATCGTTAATCACAGATTACTGAAAATGTGTGACTATCATATTTGAAAGGGCATGATTCTGAAAGGGTGTGTTTTCAGAATAAAGAGATGTGTCTGTAGGAAACACGAAGGTACTTATACATAGAGGTATGAGTGAGAGAAGTGTCTCAGCATCTACATCAGAAAATTAGAAACATAGACCACTGGGTGTGACAGAGAATGGAGGGAAAATAAATCTAGCATATTACAGAAAACATATTAGGGTGGCAGGGTGGTGCTAGGGTAGGAAACATGCATGTAGGGGGTTGTTTCCTCCTTTCAGCAGAAGCTAGTAAATAGGGTGTAGGAGCATCCTATCAGTCATAGATGACAAAAAAGGGTGTCGTAGCATCCTTTCAGTAGCAGCTGATAAAACAGGGGGTCGTAGCCTCTCTCTAGTTGTAGCTGGTAAATAGGGTGTCGTAGCATCCTTTCAGTAGAAGCTGATAAACTAGGGGGGCATAGCCTCCTTCCAGTGGTTGCTGGTAAATAGGGTGTCATAGCTTCCTTTTAGTAGAAGGTTATAAACCATGGGGTCATAGCCTCCTTCTAGTGGTTGCTGGTAAATAGGGTGTCACAACATCCTTTCAGTAGTACTTGATAAACCAGGGGTCATAGCCTCCTTCCAGTAGTTGCTGGTAAATAAGGTGTAATACCATCCTTGTCTGTAGCAATAGGAAAAACTATTTGTAAATAACAATTTTGCAGTAACACAACGTATTGGTGGTTTATCCTATTGGGCTTCCATGTTAAAATTGTGTTCTGTGTATTCTTGTTGTTATGTGTATTTAATGATAGATTTTAAAAGTGGTTAAATTAGTAAAAAGATAACAATATTGATTCACCCTCCCCTCTCAGTATTGACCAATAAACCAACAAATATATATCCCTTCAATAGGAGGTGAAGGGTCGAAGTGGAGTGTTTCCCAGCATATGGAAGGCTATGGGACAAGTCCTTCATTATGGTGGGGGGAAACTCCAACTATTTTTTTTAGCACATTTCTTGATGTACATGAGTGACAATGGTGCAAGATGTGTATATGCGGGTTGTAGACTTGTGACCCACGTATACATATAAAAATTTCTTTTAAGGGGTTCCACTGGAGAATAAGGGTCATAGTGAGCAAAAAAGGGTAAAAGGATTTTGCATAGGGACAGGGCTAGGACATCAAAGCATGATGTATTAGTCATGGAGAATCACCCTATAACACACATAGTATCAGAGCATTAATTTCTACACTTGTTTTCTCCATCCATGAGCGTCGTTGTCTAGTGGAAGATGAAGGTATCCAAAAATTAGAGACAAACTCTCCTAAGGAGTTGATGGATTCCTTTCGGAATTGAGAATTATTCATAAAACAATTTAACTTCCGTTGTTGTTTCCAGGAATCATCCTAGAATAGCATAGTGTTCCCATCATGAATTTCCTAAAATGCATGCTCTTGGATCAAGGCTTTGTTTTGACAAGCAACATTTCATATGAGAGATTTTATACAAGTGCCCAAAATTTGTATGAGGTATTGATCATTTGAGTTAGGGGCATTGTTGAAGCCTCGTTTGGTTATGTTGCTAGAATGGGTTTCAAGGATTGCAATAGAGGGAGAAAACCCAGACTGAAGGGATTCGAAAGGTCCTACACAAGGACATTCCTATCCCCAACATGTTTGGTGTAGTAATCTCCCACGGATATTACTGGCGTCTGCTGGCACTTATGAATGTTTGATCCAAAGGGATCAGTCTTCCTGTCAAGGAAGATCAAGAATATCACTAAATATATGAGTTAGTTTGCTATAAAAGAAAACTAAACTAAGTTAAATCTGCTATAAAAGAAGTGCTTGTAGGAATACAGGTTAAATTTCAAGGTGAAAGAATATTAAGCTTTTCATCAGTTTGAAAAAAATGTGAAAGAGATAAATTGCTTAATTCATTTAAACCAATACTAATCAATAACAATTGACCAATGATAATTTAAACATAAATTCATATAAAACTTAACCTGTCATCGATATGTTAATAAAAATATTAACACCAATTGTAAATATCAATGTATAATCATTTGAAGAATAAATAAAGGTTATAATTGAAGAAATTCAGTTATAAAAATATGAACATGTAAATTGTTAGCATAGATAAATTTAAACCATAGATTAATGTTCTTATTGATTTACAAAGATTATAATAGTAGAGGTAAGAAATCTGAGGTGAAAAAAACAGCATTTAGCAAATAAATTTAAAAAAATAAGCCTACAAGAAATTGCAAACCCTGAAACAACAAAGTGTTTCCAGTCTCTTGTGCTGATTTTCTTCAAGATTTCCCCCGTGGCAGTGTCGCATCAAATCTGAAAGAAAAATATTTTAGATTACTGTGGAGCTCTCCCAGCTCTGTTGTGGTAGCAGTTTCAGAACATCAAGAAAAAACCTCTTCAGTCTAGCTCTCTTCCAATTAGAAATACACAAAACAAAGAGTTCAGCAGAGAAATTACAATCCTTCTGCAAAGTCC